>JAUIMM010000254.1:1787500-1971888 GCA_031769625.1 Taudactylus pleione | reverse complement strand
TATGTTCTATAGTGATTCATTTCTTACTATGCTAATCAGTGTAATATGTTCTATAGTGATTCATTTCTTACTATGCTAATCAGTGTAATATGTTCTATAGTGATTCATTTCGTACTATGCTAATCAGTGTAATATGTTCTATAGTGATTCATTTCTTACTATGCTAATCAGTGTAATATGTTCTATAGTGATTCATTTCTTACTATGCTAATCAGTGTAATATGTTCTATAGTGATTCATTTCTTACTATGCTAATCAGTGTAATATGTTCTATAGTGATTCATTTCTTACTATGCTAATCAATGTAATATGTTCTATAGTGATTCATTTCTTACTATGCTAATCAGTGTAATATGTTCTATAGTGATTCATTTCTTACTATGCTAATCAGTGTAATATGTTCTATAGTGATTCATTTCGTACTATGCTAATCAGTGTAATATGTTCTATAGTGATTCATTTCTTACTATGCTAATCAGTGTAATATGTTCTATAGTGATTCATTTCTTACTATGCTAATCAGTGTACTATGTTCTATAGTGATTCATTTCTTACTATGCTAATCAGTGTAATATGTTCTATAGTGATTCATTTCTTACTATGCTAATCAGTGTAATATGTTCTATAGTGATTCATTTCTTACTATGCTAATCAGTGTAATATGTTCTATAGTGATTCATTTCTTACTATGCTAATCAGTGTAATATGTTCTATAGTGATTCATTTCTTACTATGCTAATCAGTGTAATATGTTCTATAGTGATTCATTTCTTACTATGCTAATCAGTGTAATATGTTCTATAGTGATTCATTTCTTACTATGCTAATCAGTGTAATATGTTCTATAGTGATTCATTTCTTACTATGCTAATCAGTGTAATATGTTCTATAGTGATTCATTTCTTACTATGCTAATCAGTGTAATATGTTCTATAGTGATTCATTTCTTACTATGCTAATCAGTGTAATATGTTCTATAGTGATTCATTTCTTACTATGCTAATCAGTGTAATATGTTCTATAGTGATTCATTTCTTACTATGCTAATCAGTGTAATATGTTCTATAGTGATTCATTTCTTACTATGCTAATCAGTGTAATATGTTCTATAGTGATTCATTTCTTACTATGCTAATCAGTGTAATATGTTCTATAGTGATTCATTTCTTACTATGCTAATCAGTGTAATATGTTCTATAGTGATTCATTTCTTACTATGCTAATCAGTGTAATATGTTCTATAGTGATTCATTTCTTACTATGCTAATCAGTGTAATATGTTCTATAGTGATTCATTTCTTACTATGCTAATCAGTGTAATATGTTCTATAGTGATTCATTTCTTACTATGCTAATCAGTGTAATATGTTCTATAGTGATTCATTTCTTACTATGCTAATCAGTGTAATATGTTCTATAGTGATTCATTTCTTACTATGCTAATCAGTGTAATATGTTCTATAGTGATTCATTTCTTACTATGCTAATCAGTGTAATATGTTCTATAGTGATTCATTTCTTACTATGCTAATCAGTGTAATATGTTCTATAGTGATTCATTTCTTACTATGCTAATCAGTGTAATATGTTCTATAGTGATTCATTTCTTACTATGCTAATCAGTGTAATATGTTCTATAGTGATTCATTTCTTACTATGCTAATCAGTGTAATATGTTCTATAGTGATTCATTTCTTACTATGCTAATCAGTGTAATATGTTCTATAGTGATTCATTTCTTACTATGCTAATCAGTGTAATATGTTCTATAGTGATTCATTTCTTACTATGCTAATCAGTGTAATATGTTCTATAGTGATTCATTTCTTACTATGCTAATCAGTGTAATATGTTCTATAGTGATTCATTTCTTACTATGCTAATCAGTGTAATATGTTCTATAGTGATTCATTTCTTACTATGCTAATCAGTGTACTATGTTCTATAGTGATTCATTTCTTACTATGCTAATCAGTGTAATATGTTCTATAGTGATTCATTTCTTACTATGCTAATCAGTGTAATATGTTCTATAGTGATTCATTTCTTACTATGCTAATCAGTGTAATATGTTCTATAGTGATTCATTTCTTACTATGCTAATCAGTGTAATATGTTCTATAGTGATTCATTTCTTACTATGCTAATCAGTGTAATATGTTCTATAGTGATTCATTTCTTACTATGCTAATCAGTGTAATATGTTCTATAGTGATTCATTTCTTACTATGCTATTCAGTGTAATATGTTCTATAGTGATTCATTTCTTACTATGCTAATCAGTGTACTATGTTCTATAGTGATTCATTTCTTACTATGCTAATCAGTGTAATATGTTCTATAGTGATTCATTTCTTACTATGCTAATCAGTGTAATATGTTCTATAGTGATTCATTTCTTACTATGCTAATCAGTGTAATATGTTCTATAGTGATTCATTTCTTACTATGCTAATCAGTGTAATATGTTCTATAGTGATTCATTTCTTACTATGCTAATCAGTGTAATATGTTCTATAGTGATTCATTTCTTACTATGCTAATCAGTGTAATATGTTCTATAGTGATTCATTTCTTACTATGCTAATCAGTGTACTATGTTCTATAGTGATTCATTTCTTACTATGCTAATCAGTGTAATATGTTCTATAGTGATTCATTTCTTACTATGCTAATCAGTGTAATATGTTCTATAGTGATTCATTTCTTACTATGCTATTCAGTGTAATATGTTCTATAGTGATTCATTTCTTACTATGCTAATCAGTGTACTATGTTCTATAGTGATTCATTTCTTACTATGCTAATCAGTGTAATATGTTCTATAGTGATTCATTTCTTACTATGCTATTCAGTGTAATATGTTCTATAGTGATTCATTTCTTACTATGCTATTCAGTGTAATATGTTCTATAGTGATTCATTTCTTACTATGCTAATCAGTGTACTATGTTCTATAGTGATTCATTTCTTACTATGCTAATCAGTGTAATATGTTCTATAGTGATTCATTTCTTACTATGCTATTCAGTGTAATATGTTCTATAGTGATTCATTTCTTACTATGCTAATCAGTGTAATATGTTCTATAGTGATTCATTTCTTACTATGCTAATCAGTGTAATATGTTCTATAGTGATTCATTTCTTACTATGCTAATCAGTGTAATATGTTCTATAGTGATTCATTTCTTACTATGCTAATCAGTGTAATATGTTCTATAGTGATTCATTTCTTACTATGCTAATCAGTGTAATATGTTCTATAGTGATTCATTTCTTACTATGCTAATCAGTGTAATATGTTCTATAGTGATTCATTTCTTACTATGCTAATCAGTGTAATATGTTCTATAGTGATTCATTTCTTACTATGCTAATCAGTGTAATATGTTCTATAGTGATTCATTTCTTACTATGCTAATCAGTGTAATATGTTCTATAGTGATTCATTTCTTACTATGCTAATCAGTGTAATATGTTCTATAGTGATTCATTTCTTACTATGCTAATCAGTGTAATATGTTCTATAGTGATTCATTTCTTACTATGCTAATCAGTGTAATATGTTCTATAGTGATTCATTTCTTACTATGCTAATCAGTGTAATATGTTCTATAGTGATTCATTTCTTACTATGCTAATCAGTGTAATATGTTCTATAGTGATTCATTCTTACTATGCTAATCAGTGTACTATGTTCTATAGTGATTCATTTCTTACTATGCTAATCAGTGTAATATGTTCTATAGTGATTCATTTCTTACTATGCTAATCAGTGTAATATGTTCTATAGTGATTCATTTCTTACTATGCTATTCAGTGTAATATGTTCTATAGTGATTCATTTCTTACTATGCTAATCAGTGTACTATGTTCTATAGTGATTCATTTCTTACTATGCTAATCAGTGTAATATGTTCTATAGTGATTCATTTCTTACTATGCTAATCAGTGTAATATGTTCTATAGTGATTCATTTCTTACTATGCTAATCAGTGTAATATGTTCTATAGTGATTCATTTCTTACTATGCTAATCAGTGTAATATGTTCTATAGTGATTCATTTCTTACTATGCTAATCAGTGTAATATGTTCTATAGTGATTCATTTCTTACTATGCTAATCAGTGTAATATGTTCTATAGTGATTCATTTCTTACTATGCTAATCAGTGTAATATGTTCTATAGTGATTCATTTCTTACTATGCTAATCAGTGTAATATGTTCTATAGTGATTCATTTCTTACTATGCTAATCAGTGTAATATGTTCTATAGTGATTCATTTCTTACTATGCTAATCAGTGTAATATGTTCTATAGTGATTCATTTCTTACTATGCTAATCAGTGTAATATGTTCTATAGTGATTCATTTCTTACTATGCTAATCAGTGTAATATGTTCTATAGTGATTCATTTCTTACTATGCTAATCAGTGTAATATGTTCTATAGTGATTCATTTCTTACTATGCTAATCAGTGTAATATGTACTATAGTGATTCATTTCTTACTATGCTAATCAGTGTACTATGTTCTATAGTGATTCATTTCTTACTATGCTAATCAGTGTAATATGTTCTATAGTGATTCATTTCTTACTATGCTAATCAGTGTAATATGTTCTATAGTGATTCATTTCTTACTATGCTAATCAGTGTAATATGTACTATAGTGATTCATTTCTTACTATGCTAATCAGTGTACTATGTTCTATAGTGATTCATTTCTTACTATGCTAATCAGTGTAATATGTTCTATAGTGATTCATTTCTTACTATGCTAATCAGTGTAATATGTTCTATAGTGATTCATTTCTTACTATGCTAATCAGTGTAATATGTACTATAGTGATTCATTTCTTACTATGCTAATCAGTGTAATATGTTCTATAGTGATTCATTTCTTACTATGCTAATCAGTGTAATATGTTCTATAGTGATTCATTTCTTACTATGCTAATCAGTGTAATATGTACTATAGTGATTCATTTCTTACTATGCTAATCAGTGTAATATGTTCTATAGTGATTCATTTCTTACTATGCTAATCAGTGTAATATGTTCTATAGTGATTCATTTCTTACTATGCTAATCAGTGTAATATGTTCTATAGTGATTCATTTCTTACTATGCTAATCAGTGTAATATGTTCTATAGTGATTCATTTCTTACTATGCTAATCAGTGTAATATGTACTATAGTGATTCATTTCTTACTATGCTAATCAGTGTAATATGTTCTATAGTGATTCATTTCTTACTATGCTAATCAGTGTAATATGTACTATAGTGATTCATTTCTTACTATGCTAATCAGTGTAATATGTACTATAGTGATTCATTTCTTACTATGCTAATCAGTGTAATATGTTCTATAGTGATTCATTTCTTACTATGCTAATCAGTGTAATATGTACTATAGTGATTCATTTCTTACTATGCTAATCAGTGTAATATGTACTATAGTGATTCATTTCTTACTATGCTAATCAGTGTAATATGTTCTATAGTGATTCATTTCTTACTATGCTAATCAGTGTAATATGTTCTATAGTGATTCATTTCTTACTATGCTAATCAGTGTAATATGTACTATAGTGATTCATTTCTTACTATGCTAATCAGTGTAATATGTTCTATAGTGATTCATTTCTTACTATGCTAATCAGTGTAATATGTACTATAGTGATTCATTTCTTACTATGCTAATCAGTGTAATATGTTCTATAGTGATTCATTTCTTACTATGCTAATCAGTGTAATATGTACTATAGTGATTCATTTCTTACTATGCTAATCAGTGTAATATGTTCTATAGTGATTCATTTCTTATTATGCTAATCAGTGTAATATGTTCTATAGTGATTCATTTCTTACTATGCTAATCAGTGTAATATGTTCTATAGTGATTCATTTCTTACTATGCTAATCAGTGTAATATGTACTATAGTGATTCATTTCTTACTATGCTAATCAGTGTAATATGTTCTATAGTGATTCATTTCTTACTATGCTAATCAGTGTAATATGTACTATAGTGATTCATTTCTTACTATGCTAATCAGTGTAATATGTACTATAGTGATTCATTTCTTACTATGCTAATCAGTGTAATATGTTCTATAGTGATTCATTTCTTACTATGCTAATCAGTGTAATATGTTCTATAGTGATTCATTTCTTACTATGCTAATCAGTGTAATATGTACTATAGTGATTCATTTCTTACTATGCTAATCAGTGTAATATGTTCTATAGTGATTCATTTCTTACTATGCTAATCAGTGTAATATGTACTATAGTGATTCATTTCTTACTATGCTAATCAGTGTAATATGTTCTATAGTGATTCATTTCTTACTATGCTAATCAGTGTAATATGTACTATAGTGATTCATTTCTTACTATGCTAATCAGTGTAATATGTTCTATAGTGATTCATTTCTTACTATGCTAGTCAGTGTAATATGTTCTATAGTGATTCATTTCTTACTATGCTAATCAGTGTAATATGTTCTATAGTGATTCATTTCTTACTATGCTAATCAGTGTAATATGTTCTATAGTGATTCATTTCTTACTATGCTAATCAGTGTAATATGTACTATAGTGATTCATTTCTTACTATGCTAATCAGTGTAATATGTACTATAGTGATTCATTTCTTACTATGCTAATCAGTGTAATATGTTCTATAGTGATTCATTTCTTACTATGCTAATCAGTGTAATATGTTCTATAGTGATTCATTTCTTACTATGCTAATCAGTGTAATATGTTCTATAGTGATTCATTTCTTACTATGCTAATCAGTGTAATATGTTCTATAGTGATTCATTTCTTACTATGCTAGTCAGTGTAATATGTTCTATAGTGATTCATTTCTTACTATGCTAATCAGTGTAATATGTTCTATAGTGATTCATTTCTTACTATGCTAATCAGTGTAATATGTTCTATAGTGATTCATTTCTTACTATGCTAATCAGTGTAATATGTTCTATAGTGATTCATTTCTTACTATGCTAATCAATGTAATATGTTCTATAGTGATTCATTTCTTACTATGCTAATCAGTGTAATATGTTCTATAGTGATTCATTTCTTACTATGCTAATCAGTGTACTATGTTCTATAGTGATTCATTTCTTACTATGCTAATCAATGTAATATGTTCTATAGTGATTCATTTCTTACTATGCTAATCAGTGTAATATGTTCTATAGTGATTCATTTCTTACTATGCTAATCAGTGTAATATGTTCTATAGTGATTCATTTCTTACTATGCTAATCAGTGTAATATGTACTATAGTGATTCATTTCTTACTATGCTAATCAGTGTAATATGTACTATAGTGATTCATTTCTTACTATGCTAATCAGTGTAATATGTTCTATAGTGATTCATTTCTTACTATGCTAATCAGTGTAATATGTTCTATAGTGATTCATTTCTTACTATGCTAATCAGTGTAATATGTTCTATAGTGATTCATTTCTTACTATGCTAATCAGTGTAATATGTTCTATAGTGATTCATTTCTTACTATGCTAGTCAGTGTAATATGTTCTATAGTGATTCATTTCTTACTATGCTAATCAGTGTAATATGTTCTATAGTGATTCATTTCTTACTATGCTAATCAGTGTAATATGTTCTATAGTGATTCATTTCTTACTATGCTAATCAGTGTAATATGTTCTATAGTGATTCATTTCTTACTATGCTAATCAATGTAATATGTTCTATAGTGATTCATTTCTTACTATGCTAATCAGTGTAATATGTTCTATAGTGATTCATTTCTTACTATGCTAATCAGTGTACTATGTTCTATAGTGATTCATTTCTTACTATGCTAATCAATGTAATATGTTCTATAGTGATTCATTTCTTACTATGCTAATCAGTGTAATATGTTCTATAGTGATTCATTTCTTACTATGCTAATCAGTGTAATATGTTCTATAGTGATTCATTTCTTACTATGCTAATCAGTGTAATATGTTCTATAGTGATTCATTTCTTACTATGCTAATCAGTGTAATATGTTCTATAGTGATTCATTTCTTACTATGCTAATCAGTGTAATATGTTCTATAGTGATTCATTTCTTACTATGCTAATCAATGTAATGGCGAGAAAGTCTAAGAGCCGTATACAATTTGAGCCCAGCCGCGATACTTTTTCGCGTCCCGGACTTTCCGCCTACATCGCGTGTTTTGTAGGCAGAAAAGTATCGCACTCGTCCCCGCTTTACCCCGTATTCAGTTTGAAAGTATGCAAAAACGGGAGCTGGCGAAACTTGAACAGGCGGAAAGTGCTGTCAGATTTGGGGAAATCAGCCTAATACCCCCCAAAAGATGCTCTGACATGGGGGTTAGCTATGGTACCCCCTGATTTGGGAAACGGCTGAATAGCTGCTAAATAGCGTTTTTCTAGTATTCAGGGGTATTTTTTGCAAAAAATAAGTTATCCCAGCAAATTTGGGGTACTTGAAAATGGGGGCCAGCATATTTAAAAGTTGCTAAAGTGAAGTTGAAAAAAATTTGAAAAATCCACCTGCCGCAAGTCTTTCAATTTGAATACAGGGTAAAAGCAAAACAGAAAAATGACGTCATCGGCGAAAAAGTATCGCGGATCCGGACTTTTCTCCTCAAATTGAATACGGGCCTATGTGAAGAAAAACCCTTAATAATGTTTCTCCTGTGTTCTAAGAATCTATTTTGTATCATCCTAGTGGTTCTTCCTACATACTGCTTATGACTACCACACTCTAGAACATATATAACATACGTGGTGTTACAGGTACATACATGGTGTTACAGTTACATACGTGGTGTTAGTTACATACGTGGTGTTACAGGTACATACGTGGTGTTTCAGTTACATACGTGGTGTTTCAGGTACATCAGTTACATATGTGGTGTTACAGTTACATACGTGGTGTTACAGTTATATACTGTACGTGGTGTTACAGTTACATACTGTACGTGGTGTTACAGTTACATACGTGGTGTTACAGTTATATACTGTACGTGGTGTTACAGTTACATACGTGGTGTTTCAGTTACATACGTGGTGTTTCAGGTACATACGTGGTGTTACAGTTACATACGTGGTGTTACAGGTACATCAGTTATATACGTGGTGTTACAGTTACATACGTGGTGTTACAGTTGCATACGTGGTGTTACAAGAACATACGTGGTGTTACAGTTACATACGTGGTGTTACAGTTACATATGTGGTGTTAGTTATATACTGTACGTGGTGTTACAGTTACATACGTGGTGTTACAGTTACATACGTGGTGTTACAGTTATATACTGTACGTGGTGTTACAGTTACATACGTGGTGTTACAGTTACATACTGTACGTGGTGTTACAGTTACATACGTGGTGTTACAATAATATACGTGGTGTTCCAGTTACATACGTGGTGTTAGTTATATACTGTACGTGGTGTTACAGTTACATACGTGATGTTACAGGAACATACGTGGTGTTACAGGAACATACGTGGTGTTACAGTTACATACGTGGTGTTACAGGAACATACGTGGTGTTACAGGAACATACGTGGTGTTACAGTTACATACGTGGTGTTACAGGAACATACGAGGTGTTACAGTTATATACTGTACGTGGTGTTACAGTTACATAAGTGGTGTTACAATAACATACGTGGTGTTACAGGTACATAGGTGGTACAGTTACATACGTGGTGTTAGTTATATACTGTATGTGGTGTTACAGTTACGTGGTGTTACAGTTACATACATGGTGTTACAGTTACATACGTGGTGTTACAGGTACATATGTGGTGTTAGTTACATACGTGGTGTTACAGTTACATACGTGGTGTTACAGGTACATACGTGGTGTTACAGTTACATACGTGGTGTTACAGTTACATACGTGGTGTTACAGGTACATACGTGGTGTTACAGTTACATAGTGTACGTGGTGTTACAGTTACATACGTGGTGTTACAATAATATACGTGGTGTTCCAGTTACATACGTGGTGTTAGTTATATACTGTACGTGGTGTTACAGTTACATACGTGATGTTACAGGAACATACGTGGTGTTACAGGAACATACGTGGTGTTACAGTTACATACGTGGTGTTACAGGAACATACGTGGTGTTACAGGAACATACGTGGTGTTACAGTTACATACGTGGTGTTACAGGAACATACGAGGTGTTACAGTTATATACTGTACGTGGTGTTACAGTTACATAAGTGGTGTTACAATAACATACGTGGTGTTACAGGTACATAGGTGGTACAGTTACATACGTGGTGTTAGTTATATACTGTATGTGGTGTTACAGTTACGTGGTGTTACAGTTACATACATGGTGTTACAGTTACATACGTGGTGTTACAGGTACATATGTGGTGTTAGTTACATACGTGGTGTTACAGTTACATACGTGGTGTTACAGGTACATACGTGGTGTTACAGTTACATACGTGGTGTTACAGTTACATACGTGGTGTTACAGGTACATACGTGGTGTTACAGTTACATAGTGTACGTGGTGTTACAGTTACATACGTGGTGTTACAGGTACATACGTGGTGTTACAGGTACATACGTGGTGTTTCAGTTACATACGTGGTGTTTCAGGTACATCAGTTACATATGTGGTGTTACAGTTACATACGTGGTGTTACAGTTATATACTGTACGTGGTGTTACAGTTACATACTGTACGTGGTGTTACAGTTACATACGTGGTGTTACAGTTATATACTGTACGTGGTGTTACAGTTACATACGTGGTGTTTCAGTTACATACGTGGTGTTTCAGGTACATACGTGGTGTTACAGTTACATACGTGGTGTTACAGGTACATCAGTTATATACGTGGTGTTACAGTTACATACGTGGTGTTACAGTTGCATACGTGGTGTTACAAGAACATACGTGGTGTTACAGTTACATACGTGGTGTTACAGTTACATATGTGGTGTTAGTTATATACTGTACGTGGTGTTACAGTTACATACGTGGTGTTACAGTTACATACGTGGTGTTACAGTTATATACTGTACGTGGTGTTACAGTTACATACGTGGTGTTACAGTTACATACTGTACGTGGTGTTACAGTTACATACGTGGTGTTACAATAATATACGTGGTGTTCCAGTTACATACGTGGTGTTAGTTATATACTGTACGTGGTGTTACAGTTACATACGTGATGTTACAGGAACATACGTGGTGTTACAGGAACATACGTGGTGTTACAGTTACATACGTGGTGTTACAGGAACATACGTGGTGTTACAGGAACATACGTGGTGTTACAGTTACATACGTGGTGTTACAGGAACATACGAGGTGTTACAGTTATATACTGTACGTGGTGTTACAGTTACATAAGTGGTGTTACAATAACATACGTGGTGTTACAGGTACATAGGTGGTACAGTTACATACGTGGTGTTAGTTATATACTGTATGTGGTGTTACAGTTACGTGGTGTTACAGTTACATACATGGTGTTACAGTTACATACGTGGTGTTACAGGTACATATGTGGTGTTAGTTACATACGTGGTGTTACAGTTACATACGTGGTGTTACAGGTACATACGTGGTGTTACAGTTACATACGTGGTGTTACAGTTACATACGTGGTGTTACAGGTACATACGTGGTGTTACAGTTACATAGTGTACGTGGTGTTACAGTTACATACGTGGTGTTACAGTTACATACGTGTTGTTAGTTATATACTGTACGTGGTGTTACAGTTACATACGTGGTGTTACAGGTACATACGTGGTGTTACAGTTACATATGTGGTGTTACAGGTACATCAGTTATATACGTGGTGTTACAGTTACATACATGGTGTTACAGTTACATACGTGGTGTTACAGTTATATACTGTACGTGGTGTTACAGTTACATAAGTGGTGTTACAATAACATACGTGGTGTTACAGATACATAGGTGGTACAGTTACATACGTGGTGTTAGTTATATACTGTACGTGGTGTTACAGGTACATACGTGGTGTTACAGTTACATACGTGGTGTTACAGGTACATACGTGGTGTTAGTTACTTACGTGGTGTTACAGGTACATACGTGGTGTTTCAGGTACATATGTGGTGTTACAGGTACATACGTGGTGTTACAGTTATATACTGTACGTGGTGTTACAGTTACATATGTGGTGTTACAGTTACATACATAGTGTTACAGTTACATACATAGTGTTTAAGGTACATACGTGGTGTTTCAGGTACATACGTGGTGTTACAGTTATATACTGTTTGTGGTGTTACAGTTACATACTTGGTGTTACAGTTACATACATAGTGTTTCAGGTACATACGTGGTGTTTCAGGTACATACGTGGTGTTACAGTTATATACTGTACGTGGTGTTAGTTACATACGTGGTGTTACAGTTACATACATAGTGTTTCAGGTACATACGTGGTGTTTCAGGTACATACGTGGTGTTTCAGTTACATACGTGGTGTTTCAGGTACATACGTGGTGTTACAGTTACATACGTGGTGTTACAGGTACATCAGTTATATACGTGGTGTTACAGTTACATACGTGGTGTTACAGTTGCATACGTGGTGTTACAAGAACATACGTGGTGTTACAGTTACATACGTGGTGTTACAGTTACATATGTGGTGTTAGTTATATACTGTACGTGGTGTTACAGTTACATACGTGGTGTTACAGTTACATACGTGGTGTTACAGTTATATACTGTACGTGGTGTTACAGTTACATACGTGGTGTTACAGTTACATACTGTACGTGGTGTTACAGTTACATACGTGGTGTTACAATAATATACGTGGTGTTCCAGTTACATACGTGGTGTTAGTTATATACTGTACGTGGTGTTACAGTTACATACGTGATGTTACAGGAACATACGTGGTGTTACAGGAACATACGTGGTGTTACAGTTACATACGTGGTGTTACAGGAACATACGTGGTGTTACAGGAACATACGTGGTGTTACAGTTACATACGTGGTGTTACAGGAACATACGAGGTGTTACAGTTATATACTGTACGTGGTGTTACAGTTACATAAGTGGTGTTACAATAACATACGTGGTGTTACAGGTACATAGGTGGTACAGTTACATACGTGGTGTTAGTTATATACTGTATGTGGTGTTACAGTTACGTGGTGTTACAGTTACATACATGGTGTTACAGTTACATACGTGGTGTTACAGGTACATATGTGGTGTTAGTTACATACGTGGTGTTACAGTTACATACGTGGTGTTACAGGTACATACGTGGTGTTACAGTTACATACGTGGTGTTACAGTTACATACGTGGTGATACAGGTACATACGTGGTGTTACAGTTACATAGTGTACGTGGTGTTACAGTTACATACGTGGTGTTACAGTTACATACGTGTTGTTAGTTATATACTGTACGTGGTGTTACAGTTACATACGTGGTGTTACAGGTACATACGTGGTGTTACAGTTACATATGTGGTGTTACAGGTACATCAGTTATATACGTGGTGTTACAGTTACATACATGGTGTTACAGTTACATACGTGGTGTTACAGTTATATACTGTACGTGGTGTTACAGTTACATAAGTGGTGTTACAATAACATACGTGGTGTTACAGATACATAGGTGGTACAGTTACATACGTGGTGTTAGTTATATACTGTACGTGGTGTTACAGGTACATACGTGGTGTTACAGTTACATACGTGGTGTTACAGGTACATACGTGGTGTTAGTTACTTACGTGGTGTTACAGGTACATACGTGGTGTTTCAGGTACATATGTGGTGTTACAGGTACATACGTGGTGTTACAGTTATATACTGTACGTGGTGTTACAGTTACATATGTGGTGTTACAGTTACATACATAGTGTTACAGTTACATACATAGTGTTTAAGGTACATACGTGGTGTTTCAGGTACATACGTGGTGTTACAGTTATATACTGTTTGTGGTGTTACAGTTACATACTTGGTGTTACAGTTACATACATAGTGTTTCAGGTACATACGTGGTGTTTCAGGTACATACGTGGTGTTACAGTTATATACTGTACGTGGTGTTAGTTACATACGTGGTGTTACAGTTACATACATAGTGTTTCAGGTACATACGTGGTGTTTCAGGTACATACGTGGTGTTTCAGGTACATACGTGGTGTTACAGTTATATACTGTACGTGGTGTTAGTTACATATGTGGTGCTACAGTTACATACATAGTGTTTCAGGTACATACGTGGTGTTTCAGGTACATACGTGGTGTTACAGTTATATACTGTACGTGGTGTTAGTTACATACGTGGTGTTACAGTTACATACATAGTGTTTCAGGTACATACGTGGTGTTACAGTTACATACATAGTGTTTCAAGTACATACGTGGTGTTTCAGGTACATACGAGGTGTTACAGTTATATACTGTACGTGGTTTTACAGTTACATACGTGGTGTTAGTTACATAAGTGGTGTTACAGTTACATATGTGGTGTTACAGTTATATACTGTACATGGTGTTACAGTTACATACGTGGTGTTCCAGTTACATACTGTACGTGGTGTTACAGTTACATACGTGGTGTTACAGTTACATACTGTACGTGGTGTTACAGTTACATACGTGGTGTTACAGTTACATACGTGGTGTTACATATGTGGTGTTACAGTTACATATGTGGTGCTACAGTTACATATGTGGTGTTACAGTTACATACTGTATGTGGTGTTACAGTTACATACGTGGTGTTACAGTTACATATGTGGTGTTACATATGTGGTGTTACAGTTACATATGTGGTGCTACAGTTACATATGTGGTGTTACAGTTATATACTGTACGTGGTGTTACAGTTACATACGTGGTGTTACATATGTGGTGTTACAGTTACATATATGGTGTTACAGTTACAGTTACATACGTGGTGTTACAGTTACATACGTGGTGTTACAGTTGCATACGTGGTGTTACAGTTGCATACGTGGTGTTACATATGTGGTGTTACAGTTACATATGTGGTGTTACAGTTATATACTGTACGTGGTGTTACAGTTACATACGTGGTGTTACAGTTACATACGTGGTGTTACAGTTGCATACGTGGTGTTACAGTTACATATGTGGTGTTACAGTTATATACTGTACGTGGTGTTACAGTTACATACGTGGTGTTACAGTTACATATGTGGTGTTACAGTTATATACTGTACGTGGTGTTAGTTACATACTTGGTGTTACAGTTATATACTGTACGTGGTGTTACAGTTACATACGTGGTGTTACAGTTATATACTGTACGTGGTGTTACAGTTACATATGTGGTGTTAGTTACATAAGTGGTGTTACAGTTACATAGTGGTGTTACAGTTATATACTGTACGTGGTGTTACAGTTACATATGTGGTGTTAGTTACATAAGTGGTGTTACAGTTACATACGTGGTGTTACAGTTACATACGTGGTGTTACAGTTATATACTGTACTTGGTGTTAGTTACATACTTGGTGTTACAGTTATATACTGTACGTGGTGTTACAGTTACATACGTGGTGTTACAGTTATATACTGTACGTGGTGTTACAGTTACATATGTGGTGTTAGTTACATAAGTGGTGTTACAGTTACATAGTGGTGTTACAGTTATATACTGTACGTGGTGTTAGTTACATACTTGGTGTTACAGTTATATACTGTACGTGGTGTTAGTTACATACTTGGTGTTACAGTTATATACTGTACGTGGTGTTACAGTTACATACGTGGTGTTACAGTTATATACTGTACGTGGTGTTACAGTTACATACGTGGTGTTAGTTACATAAGTGGTGTTACAGTTACATATGTGGTGTTACAGTTACATACGTGGTGTTACAGTTACATACGTGGTGTTACAGTTATTAAATGATTTAATCAAAAAGTGTTCTCCTGTCAGATTTGACGTCACACTTCTCACATTAATTATGTGCCTGTAAGTAATACATCTATCTGCTCCACATTATAACAACCTACTGGTAATATATTCCTCCCAGGACAACTCTTGGAACTTTTTTGGGCTTCTTTGATTTGAAAGTAACTAGGTGCCAGAATCTCCGTCCAGCTTTCGGCGCCTTTGAATATGACGATGGGTCGGTCAGGGTGGATTGTTGGAGCAATTTATCGGTGGGAAGAATTGAAAAATTCTTCTTGATTATAGATTTAACTTTTGAAGCTGCTTTATTAAATTTAGAGATAAATTTGGGGGCAGAATCCGGTGACCCACCAACTCCTTGTTCATCCACAGTTCTTAAATTGGCGTTTCGTCATAATTAGGTCCCCTTGCCTGTGCCTGGGCCTCATTCAGCAAAGTTTGAGGATAGTCCCTGTCTTTGGAGGCCTCCACTAATTCTCTACATTGTATTTCAAAATCAGAATCTCTAGAACATTTTCTTCTAATACGTCGTAGTTGACCTCTGGGAATATTGTCACCCCAGGGTCTATAGTGACAGCTTTCATAGTGTAAATGATTATAAGTATCTACTTTTTTTCTAAAAGTCTTAGGCAGGGTACACACCTAAACGACCGGCAATCGTGCCGATGTTCAGGGCGATTTGCCTTCACCCTGGACATCGCATGATTGCCGGTACACACTTGAAAGATTTAATGAAAGACGGAACAATCACTGTTCCGTCCTTCATTAACTTGTACAGGCTCACATTCGATATTGTATGATTGACTGTGCAGCACAGCCAATCGCACGATATCACTTGCGACCGTGGGTACGCGCAAATTGGGCATACACACTGCACAACATGCCCGATTTGTCGTTTGGATTTAGGGTTAGGCACCCCCTTTGGAGGATTAGGGTTAGGTTAGGGGAAGGGGGGGTTAGGCACCTCTGGGGGAAGGTTAGGGTTAGGCACCGCCCTGGGAGGGTTAGGTTTAGGCAGCACAGAAGGGGGGGTTAGGGATAGGTACTCCTAAAGGTGGGTTAGTCAGGGTTAGGTTAGTTAGTACTTACCTTTAGCGCAGTTAGGATCCCGTATATATTTGTATATTCAGCTAACATGATGGTCTTTTTAAAATGTATATTTTTTTATATATATTTTTAATTCTTATTATTGATTGGCTATATATTTGATTTTATTTTCATTTTCACAAAGTCTGGTTTGGATATATTTTATAAAGTAATGATATGTTTGTTTATATGAATGTATATGTTACCTATTCATAAGCACAGGACTTAAGCTGCATACACACGTAACAATTTTTTGAACAATTTAACTATAACGACGTCGTTATCGTTCATTCGTTGAAAAAAATCGTTCAGTTTCTGAGTTATAACGATGAACGATTATCGTTCATGCGCATTCCCGTTTGTACTTCATTCTGACTGACCAACTGAACGATTTTCATTAAGGGAAGTTACAAAAATCGATTGTAGTTCAAAAAATCGTTCATTACACTTTAAAAAATCCGACAGATAATCGTTCCTAAAATCGTTGGTAACGAAATCGTTGTGTGTGTATGCAGCTTTAGGGTTAACATCCCTGCTGTCTATAATTGATTTTACTCATATGTGTTCAATTCACTAATAGAGGATACTATTTAAACATGATCCTGAACACCTACCCACAATCCTCTGATGAACCTTCACACTGAAGGGAAATGCATTAGGACTGTGGGTTTATCTAATCATTATCCACTCCCAGCCTTCCTGCTAGAGCTGTCGCTTGCTGTACTATATACGGATCTACTATTTAGATTTATTACATGCTACGCCCGCTCTCCGTGACTACGTGTGACTGGTACCATTCTGTCTGCACAATGAGTGTGTGAGGATTCAGTGGAACTGTTGGATCTGAACTATACTTTGCTGACTACATACAAGAGCCGTGTATGCTCACAGCACACACAGGAACTGCACACGGAACTTATGCTGCATACACACGTAAAGATTTTCTGTCCAACCATCCTACTAGCTGATTGGTTGGAATGAAGATCTGGTAACGTATGGGAGTAACTGATGATCAGCAATTTGCTCCTAAATGCCAGAAAACAGATGAAAATGGCGTCAGACAAGTTTGTTAAATGTTTGATCTAAACCAGAGATTTTCAACCTTTTTCAAGTCGAGGCACAGTACGCAAAATTTTAAGATTACCAATGCAGCCTTGGCAACGCTATTGTAAAATGTGCCCGGCGGTCAAGCGGTACACTTCTCAACCGCTCTTGGCACACCAGTGTGCCGCGGTACAGCAGTTGAAAACCGCTGAACTAAACAATTTGTTCAAACAGTTTTTGTCCATTTTTCGGCATTTGGGAGCAAATTGCTGATCATCAGTTACTCCCATACGTTACCAGATTCTCATTCCAACCAATCAACTTGTTCAGAGGTTCTCAAACTTGGTCCTCAGGACCCCACACAGGTCACGTTTTGCAGGTCACCCAGCAGGAGCACAGGTGTATTCATTACTCACTGACACATTTTAAAAGCTCCACTGGTGGAAATAATTATTCCACTTGTGATTCTGTCAGGAGACCTGGAAAACATGCACTGTTTGGGGTCCTGAGGACCGAGTTTGAGAACCTGTGAACTAGGTGGATGGTTGGACAGAAAATCATTACGTGTGCACCCAGCTTTAGTCTATATACCACACTCCAATTTGCGTGCTGGCTCTCTACACCAACACCAGAGCCTACGTATTAGGACACCAGTATAGAACTTTAGCAGAGCCAATTACAGCCTTTTTATTACTTCCACTTACGGCTGTTGTCCCAAGGATCGTGCCCTAATGATGCAAATCCTGCCAGCGTCATTACACAGCGTTCATATACAAGACTGCGTCTCACTGTGTTATATTAATCTGAGGTAATCTCTGCCTGCTGATAACCTATACGGAGCATGTACAGTATTGCTGCCAATATTACAGCCTGGAGATTATTGGGGCACTTTCTATGTGGATTTACACTGGATATATTCCTCATATTACAGAGAACAAAAAGGCTTGTGAGGAACCGGTGCCAATTACAATTGTTGCTATATTGCTCAGAATTGTCCCATTCAGACAAGCAGGGGAGGATTTTATGTTTCCAATTGATTCATTCTACACATGTTTCAATTAAATTAGAGTAATTGAAGCTAATAATTCATTATTAGAAGGATTTATTCCTTGTGTTTTATTGTTTTTGATTTGATTATATATATTTTAATTTATTTATATTTTTTTATGTATAATAATATAGAATTTTTTGTGTCCTTGTATATTGTTATTTGAATAAAAACATTTATGTGCAAACCAGACTTCGAGTTTGGAACATTACCAATTGGACTAGCGCAATTATATTGTTTTTTTAATTTACATTGGAGGGTGCAGGTCCCTCTTTTAGTTGCAGCTGTCTGTTTTTGGTTCCTTGTATATTAATAATTAGATATTGAGATTAGGCGCCATCAGATTTGATCTTTTTGGTTTTTACTGTGACTCCTTGGGCCTTAGCCCTCTGTGTATACAGGCACCATGACTCCTTGGGCAATAATTATTATTGTCTGTATAATAACTAAAGAATTAAACTCTTTCGAGCAGGGCCCTCTACCCTCTTGTGCTTCTCCCTACTGTAATATAATTTATCTCTTACTCCCCACTAGGGCGACTAACACTCAGCTGCTTATGTGGGTGTAAAGGTCGCTAATATAGCAATATTTATTATACATGTCCTGTATTGTATTGTACTGTAAGTCACTGGTTACTTTTCCGTTATGTACTGCGTAAGGCGCTGCGGAACACTTGTGGCGCCATATAAGTAAATGATGATGATGATAATAATATTTGTGCTCTGTGTATAAATTAAAAGCACCGTGACTCCTTGAGCCTTAGTCCTCTGGGCCTGATTCAGACCTGCTCGTAAGCGGGTCGATGGCCGCCACGCGAGCGAGAAAATCACTCGCACCTGCATCCAAAAGGGGCGTCTGTCAATGTTGATCGACAGCTCGCCCCATTTGGTAGGCACGTCGGGGGGGGGGGGAACTGGACGAATGGAGGGGTTCACGAGTGATGTCAGTGGTAAGCTTCCGGCTCTATTAGAGCTGGAAGCTCACTGGGGCTTGCGACGGATGAGACACTACTTCAAGGGTCTCGTCGCAAGCCTGATGGTCATGACCATCATCTGCCCGCTCGCTACAGATGTGGGAGGTCACCCACAGCTTATCGAGCGGCCAGGAGGCCGAACGAAAAAAAAACATGCGGCTGCCCTGATTAAGAGCGAGCGCTCGCTTTTTGTGGGCGGCTCTGAATCAGGCCCTCTGTGTGTATAAGCACCGTGACTCCTTGGGACTTAGCCCCCTGTATATACAAGTACTTTGACTCTGCTGGCCGTACCCCACTATCCAAGGACAACTCCATCTTGCACTACCTTTCATTTCTGCCACTGCTGTGTGGCAATGGTTCATAAACCCATACACTCACCTGGACAGACACTAACAATGCTCCATTCCCATACACTCACCTGGACAGACACTAACATCGCCCCATTCCCATACACTCACCTGGACAGACACTAACAACGCTCCATTCCCATACACTCACCTGGACAGACACTAACAACGCTCCATTCCCAAACACTCACCTGGACAGACACTAACAATGCTCCATTCCCATACACTCACCTGGACAGACACTAACAACGCCCCATTCCCATACACTCACCTGGACAGACACCAACAATGCCCCATTCCCATACATTCACCTGGACAGACTATAACAACGCCCCATTCCCATACACTCACCTGGACAGACACTAACATCGCTCCATTCCCATACACTCACCTGGACAGACACTAACAATGCCCCATTCCCATACACTCACCTGGACAGACACTAACAACGCTCCATTCCCATACACTCACCTGGACAGACACTAACAATGCTCCATTCCCATACACTCACCTGGACAGACACTAACAACGCTCCATTCCCATACACTCACCTGGACAGACACTAACAATGCTCCATTCCCATACACTCACCTGGACAGACACTAACAATGCCCCATTCCCATACATTCACCTGGACAGACTATAACAATGCCCCATTCCCATACACTCACCTGGACAGACACTAACATCGCTCCATTCCCATACACTCACCTGGACAGACACTAACAACGCCCCATTCCCATACACTCACCTGGACAGACACTAACAACGCTCCATTCCCATACACTCACCTGGACAGACACTGACAATGCCCCATTCCCATACACTCACCTGGACAGACACTAACAATGCTCCATTCCCATACACTCACCTGAACAGACACTGACAACGCTCCATTCCCATACACTCACCTGGACAGACACTAACATTGCCCCATTCCCATACACTCACCTGGACAGACACTAACATCGCCCCATTCCCATACACTCACCTGGACAGACACTAACAACGCTCCATTCCCATACACTCACCTGGACAGACACTAACAATGCTCCATTCCCATACACTCACCTGGACAGACACTAACAACGCTCCATTCCCATACACTCACCTGGACAGACACTAACAACGCTCCACTCCCATACACTCACCTGGACAGACACTAACAATGCTCCATTCCCTTACACTCACCTGGACAGACACTAACAATGCTCCATTCCCATACACTCAACTGGACAGACTATAACAACGCTCCATTCCCATACACTCAACTGGACAGACTATAACAACGCTCCATTCCCATACACTCACCTGGACAGACACTAACAATGCTCCATTCCCATACACTCACCTGGACAGACACTAACAATGCCCCATTCCCTTACACTCACCTGGACAGACACTAACAATGCTCCATTCCCATACACTCACCTGGACAGACACTAACAATGCCCCATTCCCTTACACTCACCTGGACAGACACTAACAACGCTCCATTCCCATACACTCAACTGGACAGACTATAACAATGCTCCATTCCCATACACTCAACTGGACAGACTATAACAACGCTCCATTCCCATACGCTCACCTGGCAGACACTAACAATGCTCCATTCCCATACACTCACCTGGACAGACTATAACAACGCTCCATTCCCATACACTCACCTGGACAGACTATAACAACGCTCCATTCCCATACACTCACCTGGACAGACACTAACAATACTCCATTCCCATACACTCACCTGGACAGACACTAACAACGCTCCATTTCCATACACTCACCTGTACAGACACTAACAATGCTCCATTCCCATACACTCAACTGGACAGACTATAACAACGCTCCATTCCCATACACTCACCTGGATAACAGATTTTTAAACTCCAACACTCCATTTTCTGTCTCGTACATGTAGTGCAATTATACACAATAGCCATCTCTCCTGAAATACAGAGAAAATATAAAGCAACAAACTCTGTACTTGGGGTCACTCCCTATCCTGTACTGGGGGTCACTCCTCCAATTTCCTGCTACCCCAGCATATGTACTTACTGCAGACCGGAGGGCATAAAGCTGCGAGGAAACAGAGAAAAATATAGTGAGAATAATGACACTAATTAGAGGAAAAAGAAACAAAATCGGCTGCACATAGTTGAACGTTATTTTGGTGACGTATATTTTGTGCCTACTCTGGAGTCGAGCGCAAGGAACTACACACGCATCTGTCGCATTTACCCTGGCAGTAATGGCCATAAATGGACAATAATGTGCAGTGATTGGGACAGGACTCTATGCTGGGCTTCGCTTGCACCAGGGACAGGGCCGGTATATGGCAAGTACACACTAATGATGGGGTGTGAGACTCTATGCTGGGCATCGCTTGCACCAGGGACAGAGCCGGTATATGGCAAGTACACACTAATGATGGGGGGTGAGACTCTATGCTGGGCATCACTTGCACCAGGGCCGGTATATGGCAAGTACACACTAATGATGGGGTGTGAGACTCTATGCTGGGCATCACTTGCACCAGGGACAGGGCCGGTATATGGTAAGTACACACTAATGATGGGGGGTGAAACTCTATGCTGGGCATCACTTGCACCAGGGACAGGGCCGGTATATGGTAAGTACACACTAATGATGGGGGGTGAGACTCTATGCTGGGCATTGCTTGCACCAGGGCCGGTATATGGTAAGTACACACTAATGATGGGGGGTGAGACTCTATGCTGGGCATCACTTGTACCAGGGACAGGGCCGGTATACGGTAAGTACACACTAATAATGGGGTATGAGACTATGCTGGGCATTGCTTGCACCAGGGACAGGGCCGGTATATGGTAAGTACACACTAATGATGGGGGGTGAGACTCTATGCTGGGCATCACTTGCACCAGGGACAGGGCCGGTATATGGTAAGTACACACTAATAATGGGGTATGAGACTATGCTGGGCATCACTTGTACCAGGGACAGGGCCGATATACAGTAAGTACACACTAATAATGGGGTATGAGAATATGCTGGGCATTGCTTGCACCAGGGACAGGGCCGGTATACGGTAAGTACACACTAATAATGGGGTATGAGACTATGCTGGGCATTGCTTGCACCAGGGCCGGTATATGGCAAGTACACACTAATGATGGGGTGTGAGACTATGCTGGGCATCACTTGCACCAGGGCCGGTATATGGCAAGTACACACTAATGATGGGGGGTGAGACTCTATGCTGGGCATCACTTGCACCAGGGACAGGGCCGGTATACGGTAAGTACACACTAATAATGGGGTATGAGACTATGCTGGGCATCACTTGCACCAGGGACAGGGCCGGTATACGGTAAGTACACACTAATAATGGGGTATGAGACTATGCTGGGCTTTGCTTGCACCAGGGACAGGACGGATATATGGTAAGTACACACTAATGATGGGGTATGAGAGTCTATGCTGGGCTTCGCTTGCACCAGGGACAGGGCCGGTATACGGTAAGTACACACTAATGATGGGGTATGAGACTCTATGCTGGGCTTCGCTTGCACCAGGGACAGGGCCGGTATATGGTAAGTACACACTAATGATGGGGTATGAGAGTCTATGCTGGGCATCACTTGCACCAGGGCCGGTATACGGTAAGTGCGCACTAATGCTGGGACGTCGGCCGTATATAAATACAGATGGGGTGTGCAGTCACACAGATGCATACTAGAGTATTTCTGCATTTACCTCTGTGCGCAGAATCCCAGCGTAATTAAAGACGACTCACGTACTACTCTGGGGTACAAATAACAGCACCCCGCATTTCATCTGCTTATTCCAGGCAGCGGGGCTGATCTGTAGCTGCACACATGCTACTGCAGAGGAGAAGCCGCGCCACCCATAAATTATATGCCAATTCCCGCAACAACCATCATTAGTACTGGCACCAGCACCATGACCCAGGCTGCCCGTACCTCTACGCCTGACTCTGGATCGCACAGAGCATAACATACATGCAGGCAGCTTTATAATATGTACCCACTGCTGCATTTGCGTTTCCAGTACCATGACGTAGGTCGAGACTGGGCTCACCATTGCAACCATCGGTGGTCGATGGTCGTGATGGTGGATGCCACCGGGCAGCCGGCCACCTGAGTAAGCTTAGCTGCTCTGTCCCTGCTCTTGTGACTCCCAGTAAACGGGGCGGACACTCCTCCGTTTCCAGGAACGCAGGCTGACCACGCACCAACCCTTAACTGTCTCTGCCTGTCAGAGCTGTAATCATATATACGGTGCATCAGAGCTGTAATCATATATACGGTGCATCAGAGCTGTAATCATATATACGGTGCATCAGAGCTGTAATCATATATACGGTGCATCAGAGCTGTAATCATATATACGGTGCATCAGAGCTGTAATCATATATACAGTACATCAGAGCTGTAATCATATATACGGTGCATCAGAGCTGTAATCATATATATGGTGCATCAGAGCTGTAATCATATATACAGTACATCAGAGCTGTAATCATATATACAGTACATCAGAGCTGTAATCATATATATGGTACATCAGAGCTGTAATCATATATACAGTACATCAGAGCTGTAATCATATATACGGTGCATCAGAGCTGTAATCATATATATGGTGCATCAGAGCTGTAATCATATATACAGTACATCAGAGCTGTAATCATATATACTGTACATCAGAGCTGTAATCATATATATGGTACATCAGAGCTGTAATCATATATACAGTACATCAGAGCTGTAATCATATATACAGTACATCAGAGCTGTAATCATATATATGGTACATCAGAGCTGTAATCATATATACGGTGCATCAGAGCTGTAATCATATATACGGTGCATCAGAGCTGTAATCATATATACGGTGCATCAGAGCTGTAATCATATATACAGTACATCAGAGCTGTAATCATATATACAGTACATCAGAGCTATAATCATATATACAGTACATCAGAGCTGTAATCATATATACAGTACATCAGAGCTATAATCATATATACAGTACATCAGAGCTGTAATCATATATACAGTACATCAGAGCTATAATCATATATACAGTACATCAGAGCTGTAATCATATATACAGTGCATCAGAGCTGTAATCATATATACAGTACATCAGAGCTGTAATCATATATACAGTACATCAGAGCTATTATCATATATACAGTACATCAGAGCTGTAATCATATATACGGTGCATCAGAGCTGTAATCATATATACAGTACATCAGAACTGTAATCATATATACAGTACATCAGAGCTATTATCATATATACAGTACATCAGAGCTATTATCATATATACAGTACATCAGAGCTATAATCATATATACAGTACATCAGAGCTGTAATCATATATACAGTACATCAGAGCTATAATCATATATACAGTACATCAGATCTATAATCATATATACTGTACATCAGAGCTATAATCATATATACAGTACATCAGAGCTGTAATCATATATACAGTACATCAGAGCTATAATCATATATACAGTACATCAGAGCTATTATATATACAGTACATCAGAGCTATTATATATACAGTGCATCAGAGCTATTATCATATATACAGTACATCAGAGCTGTAATCATATATACAGTGCATCAGAGCTGTAATCATATATACAGTACATCAGAGCTGTAATCATATATACAGTACATCAGAGCTATTATCATATATACAGTACATCAGAGCTGTAATCATATATACGGTGCATCAGAGCTGTAATCATATATACAGTACATCAGAACTGTAATCATATATACAGTACATCAGAGCTATTATCATATATACAGTACATCAGAGCTATTATCATATATACAGTACATCAGAGCTATAATCATATATACAGTACATCAGAGCTGTAATCATATATACAGTACATCAGAGCTATAATCATATATACAGTACATCAGATCTATAATCATATATACTGTACATCAGAGCTATAATCATATATACAGTACATCAGAGCTGTAATCATATATACAGTACATCAGAGCTATAATCATATATACAGTACATCAGAGCTATTATATATACAGTACATCAGAGCTATTATATATACAGTGCATCAGAGCTATTATCATATATACAGTACATCAGAGCTGTAATCATATATACGGTGCATCAGAGCTGTAATCATATATACTGTACATCAGAGCTGTAATCATATATACGGTGCATCAGAGCTGTAATCATATATACAGTACATCAGAGCTATTATATATACAGTACATCAGAGCTATAATCATATATACAGTACATCAGAGCTATTATATATACAGTACATCAGAGCTGTAATCATATATACTGTACATCAGAGCTGTATCCATATATACAGTACATCAGAGCTATAATCATATATACAGTACATCAGAGCTATAATCATATATACTGTACATCAGAGCTATTATATATACAGTACATCAGAGCTATAATCATATATACAGTACATCAGAGCTGTAATCATATATACAGTACATCAGAGCTATAATCATATATACAGTACATCAGAGCTATTATCATATATACAGTACATCAGAGCTGTAATCATATATACAGTACATCAGAGCTATAATCATATATACTGTACATCAGAGCTATTATATATACAGTACATCAGAGCTATTATCATATATACAGTACATCAGAGCTATAATCATATATACAGTACATCAGAGCTATAATCATATATACGGTGCATCAGAGCTATTATCATATATACAGTACATCAGAGCTGTAATCATATATACAGTACATCAGAGCTATAATCATATATACAGTACATCAGAGCTATTATCATATATACAGTACATCAGAGCTGTAATCATATATACAGTACATCAGAGCTATAACCATATATACAGTACATCAGAGCTGTAATCATATATACAGTACATCAGAGCTATAATCATATATACAGTACATCAGAGCTGTAATCATATATACAGTACATCAGAGCTGTAATCATATATACTGTACATCAGAGCTATAATCATATATACTGTACATCAGATCTATAATCATATATACAGTACATCAGAGCTATAATCATATATACAGTACATCAGAGCTATTATCATATATACAGTACATCAGAGCTATAACCATATATACAGTACATCAGAGCTATTATCATATATACAGTACATCAGAGCTATTATCATATATACAGTACATCAGATCTATAATCATATATACAGTACATCAGAGCTGTAATCATATATACAGTACATCAGAGCTATTATATATACAGTACATCAGAGCTGTAATCATATATACAGTACATCAGAGCTATAATCATATATACAGTACATCAGAGCTATTATCATATATACAGTACATCAGAGCTATAATCATATATACAGTACATCAGAGCTATTATCATATATACAGTACATCAGAGCTGTTATCATATATACAGTACATCAGAGCTATTATCATATATACAGTACATCAGAGCTGTAATCATATATACAGTACATCAGAGCTGTAATCATATATACAGTACATCAGAACTATAATCATATATACTGTACATCAGAGCTATAATCATATATACTGTACATCAGAGCTATTATCATATATACAGTACATCAGAGCTGTAACCATATATACTGTACATCAGAGCTATAATCATATATACAGTACATCAGAGCTATAATCATATATACTGTACATCAGAGCTATTATATATACAGTACATCAGAGCTATAATCATATATACAGTACATCAGAGCTGTAATCATATATACTGTACATCAGAGCTATTATATATACAGTACATCAGAGCTGTAATCATATATACAGTACATCAGAGCTATAATCATATATACAGTACATCAGAGCTATTATCATATATACAGTACATCAGAGCTGTAATCATATATACAGTACATCAGAGCTATAATCATATATACTGTACATCAGAGCTATTATATATACAGTACATCAGAGCTATTATCATATATACAGTACATCAGAGCTATAATCATATATACAGTACATCAGAGCTATAATCATATATACGGTGCATCAGAGCTATTATCATATATACAGTACATCAGAGCTGTAATCATATATACAGTACATCAGATCTATAATCATATATACAGTACATCAGAGCTATAATCATATATACAGTACATCAGAGCTATAATCATATATACAGTACATCAGAGCTATTATCATATATACAGTACATCAGAGCTGTAATCATATATACAGTACATCAGAGCTATAACCATATATACAGTACATCAGAGCTGTAATCATATATACAGTACATCAGAGCTATAATCATATATACAGTACATCAGAGCTGTAATCATATATACTGTACATCAGAGCTATAATCATATATACTGTACATCAGATCTATAATCATATATACAGTACATCAGAGCTATAATCATATATACAGTACATCAGAGCTATTATCATATATACAGTACATCAGAGCTATAATCATATATACAGTACATCAGAGCTATAACCATATATACAGTACATCAGAGCTATTATCATATATACAGTACATCAGAGCTATTATCATATATACAGTACATCAGATCTATAATCATATATACAGTACATCAGAGCTGTAATCATATATACAGTACATCAGAGCTATTATATATACAGTACATCAGAGCTGTAATCATATATACAGTACATCAGAGCTATAATCATATATACAGTACATCAGAGCTATTATCATATATACAGTACATCAGAGCTATAATCATATATACAGTACATCAGAGCTATTATCATATATACAGTACATCAGATCTATAATCATATATACAGTACATCAGAGCTGTTATCATATATACAGTACATCAGAGCTATTATCATATATACAGTACATCAGAGCTGTAATCATATATACAGTACATCAGAGCTGTAATCATATATACAGTACATCAGAACTATAATCATATATACTGTACATCAGAGCTATAATCATATATACTGTACATCAGAGCTATTATCATATATACAGTACATCAGAGCTGTAACCATATATACTGTACATCAGAGCTATAATCATATATACAGTACATCAGAGCTGTAATCATATATACAGTACATCAGAGCTATTATCATATATACAGTACATCAGATCTATAATCATATATACAGTACATCAGAGCTGTTATCATATATACAGTACATCAGAGCTATTATCATATATACAGTACATCAGAGCTGTAATCATATATACAGTACATCAGAGCTGTAATCATATATACAGTACATCAGAGCTATAATCATATATACTGTACATCAGAGCTATAATCATATATACTGTACATCAGAGCTATTATCATATATACAGTACATCAGAGCTGTAATCATATATACAGTACATCAGAGCTATAACCATATATACTGTACATCAGAGCTGTAATCATATATACAGTACATCAGAGCTGTAATCATATATACAGTACATCAGAGCTATTATCATATATATGGTACATCAGAGCTATAATCATATATACAGTACATCAGAGCTATAATCATATATATGGTACATCAGAGCTGTAATCATATATACAGTACATCAGAGCTATAATCATATATACAGTACATCAGAGCTGTAATAATATATACAGTACATCAGAGCTATAATCATATATACAGTACATCAGAGCTATAATATACAGTACATCAGAGCTATTATCATATATACAGTACATCAGAGCTGTAATCATATATACAGTACATCAGATCTATAATCATATATACAGTACATCAGAGCTATAATATACAGTACATCAGAGCTATTATCATATATACGGTACATCAGATCTATAATCATATATACGGTACATCAGATCTATAATCATATATACAGTACATCAGAGCTATAATCATATATACAGTACATCAGAGCTATAATCATATATACAGTACATCAGAGCTATAATATACAGTACATCAGAGCTATTATCATATATACAGTACATCAGAGCTATAATCATATATACAGTACATCAGAGCTATAATATACAGTACATCAGAGCTATTATCATATATACAGTACATCAGAGCTGTAATCATATATACAGTACATCAGAGCTGTAATCATATATACAGTACATCAGATCTATAATCATATATACAGTACATCAGAGCTATAATCATATATACAGTACATCAGAGCTATAATATACAGTACATCAGAGCTGTAATCATATATACGGTACATCAGATCTATAATCATATATACAGTACATCAGATCTATAATCATATATACGGTACATCAGATCTATAATCATATATACGGTACATCAGAGCTGTATCCATATATACAGTACATCAGATCTATAATCATATATACGGTACATCAGAGCTTTAATCATATATACAGTACATCAGAGCTATAATCATATATACAGTACATCAGAGCTGTAATCATATATACAGTACATCAGAGCTATAATCATATATATGGTACATCAGAGCTATAATCATATATACAGTACATCAGAGCTATAATCATATATACAGTACATCAGATCTATAATCATATATACAGTACATCAGAGCTATAATCATATATACAGTACATCAGAGCTGTAATCATATATAAAGTACATCAGAGCTATAATCATATATACAGTACATCAGAGCTGTATCCATATATACAGTACATCAGAGCTATAATCATATATACAGTACATCAGAGCTATAATCATATATACAGTACATCAGAGCTATTATCATATATACAGTACATCAGAGCTGTAATCATATATACAGTACATCAGATCTATAATCATATATACAGTACATCAGAGCTGTAATCATATATACGGTACATCAGAGCTATTATCATATATACAGTACATCAGAGCTGTAATCATATATACGGTACATCAGAGCTGCAATCATATATACTGTACATCAGAGCTATAATCATATATACTGTACATCAGAGCTATTATCATATATACAGTACATCAGAGCTATAACCATATATACAGTACATCAGAGCTATTATCATATATACAGTACATCAGAGCTGTAATCATATATACGGTACATCAGATCTATAATCATATATACAGTACATCAGAGCTATAACCATATATACAGTACATCAGATCTATAATCATATATACAGTACATCAGAGCTGTAATCATATATACGGTACATCAGAGCTATTATCATATATACAGTACATCAGAGCTGTAATCATATATACGGTACATCAGAGCTGCAATCATATATACTGTACATCAGAGCTATAATCATATATACTGTACATCAGAGCTATTATCATATATACAGTACATCAGAGCTGTAATCATATATACAGTACATCAGAGCTATAACCATATATACAGTACATCAGAGCTATTATCATATATACGGTACATCAGATCTATAATCATATATACAGTACATCAGAGCTATAATCATATATACAGTACATCAGAGCTATAATCATATATACAGTACATCAGAGCTGTAATCATATATACAGTACATCAGAGCTATAATCATATATACAGTACATCAGAGCTGTAATCATATATACAGTACATCAGAGCTATTATATATACAGTACATCAAAGCTGTAATCATATATACAGTACATCAGAGCTATTATCATATATACAGTACATCAGAGCTATTATCATATATACAGTACATCAGAGCTGTAATCATATATACAGTACATCAGAGCTATAATCATATATACAGTACATCAGAGCTATAATCATATATACAGTACATCAGAGCTGTAATCATATATACTGTACATCAGATCTATAATCATATATACAGTACATCAGATCTATAATCATATATACAGTACATCAGAGCTATAATCATATATACAGTACATCAGAGCTATAATCATATATACAGTACATCAGAGCTGTAATCATATATACAGTACATCAGAGCTATAATATACAGTACATCAGAGCTATAATCATATTTACATTGATACATCGGTGGCCATAACACCCAAATAAGGAACAGAACATAAGCACCAAGTGTTAGGTGCCATAGTGGTGAGTAGGAAGTAGATGAATATAAAGTAAGGAGAAGCACAAGAGGGTAGAGGGCCCTGCTCACAAGAGCTTACATTCTCAAGGGGAGGGGCAGACAGACAGGCGTGATACAGATGGGGAGGGGCAGACAGACAGGCGTGACACAGAAGGGGAGGGGTAGACAGACAGGCGTGATACAGATGGGGAGGGGCAGACAGACAGGCGTGACACAGAAGGGGAGGGGCAGACAGACAGGCGTGACACAGAAGGGGAGGGGCAGACAGACAGGCGTGACACAGAAGGGGAGGGGCAGACAGACAGGGGTGATACAGATGGGGAGGGGCAGACAGACAGGCGTGACACAGAAGGGGAGGGGCAGACAGACAGGGGTGACACAGAAGGGGAGGGGCACACAGACAGGGGTGACACAGAAGGGGAGGGGCAGACAGACAGGCGTGACACAGAAGGGGAGGGGCAGACAGACAGGCGTGACACAGAAGGGGAGGGGCAGACAGACAGGCGTGACACAGAAGGGGAGGGGCAGACAGACAGGTGTGACACAGAAGGGGAGGGGCAGACAGACAGGTGTGACACAGAAGGGGAGGGGCAGACAGACAGGCGTGACACAGATGGGGAGGGGCAGACAGACAGGTGTGACACAGAAGGGGAGGGGCAGACAGACAGGTGTGACACAGAAGGGGAGGGGCAGACAGACAGGCGTGACACAGAAGGGGTAGGCAGGGAGGAGGGAGTGTGTTGGAGCAAATTACCTTTGTGGCTGTATTCTACCAGTTTCACCACATGCAGCCAATCCCAGTACGCCGCGATTCCCAGTCTGTCACCGGTGATCTCTGCAAAGAAATCCGTCCATTACATGGGAGATAAACCACATGTATGTGTATGTACTCTAAATCCCGGCTGGCAGCTTTGAAAAATGTATACTAGGTAAGTTATCACTACTGCTATATTAAGAGCATTTTCTATAAAGGAAGTTAGGAATGTATTGTGACCCTGTGACGGCCCACTCTCCTCTCACACATGGGCCCACTCTCCTCTCACACATGGGCCCACTCTCCTCTCACACATGGGCCCACTCTCCTCTCAGACATGGCCCACTCTCCTCTCACACATGGGCCCACTCTCCTCTCACACATGGGCCCACTCTCCTCTCACACATGGGCCCACTCTCCTCTCACACATGGGCCCACTCTCCTCTCAGACATGGCCCACTCTCCTCTCACACATGGGCCCACTCTCCTCTCAGACAAGGGCCCACTCTCCTCTCACACATGGGCCCACTCTCCTCTCAGACATGGGCCCACTCCCCTCTCACACATGGGCCCACTCTCCTCTCACACATGGGCCCACTCTCCTCTCACACATGGGCCCACTCTCCTCTCACACATGGGCCCACTCTCCCCTCACACATGGGCCCACTCTCCCCTCACACATGGGCCCACTCTCCCGTCACACATGGGCCCACTCTCCTCTCAGACATGGGCCCACTCTCCTCTCAGACATGGGCCCACTCTCCTCTCAGACATGGGCCCACTCTCCTCTCAGACATGGGCCCACTCTCCTCCCAGACATGGGTCCACTCTCCTCTCACACATGGGCCCACTCTCCTCTCACACATGGGCCCACTCTCCTCTCACACATGGGCCCACTCTCCTCTCACACATGGGCCCACTCTCCTCTCACACATGGGCCCACTCTCCTCTCACACATGGGCTCACTCTCCTCTCACACATGGGCCCACTCTCCTCTCACACATGGGCCCACTCTCCTCTCACACATGGGCCCACTCTCCTCTCACACATGGGCCCACTCTCCTCTCACACATGGGCCCACTCTCCCCTCACACATGGGCCCACTCTCCCCTCACACATGGGCCCACTCTCCCGTCACACATGGGCCCACTCTCCTCTCAGACATGGGCCCACTCTCCTCTCAGACATGGGCCCACTCTCCTCTCAGACATGGGCCCACTCTCCTCTCAGACATGGGCCCACTCTCCTCCCAGACATGGGTCCACTCTCCTCTCACACATGGGCCCACTCTCCTCTCACACATGGGCCCACTCTCCTCTCACACATGGGCCCACTCTCCCCTCACACATGGGCCCACTCTCCCCTCACACATGGGCCCACTCTCCCCTCACACATGGGCCCACTCTCCTCTCACACATGGGTCCACTCTCCTCTCACACATGGGCCCACTCTCCTCTCACACATTGTTTATCTTAGACTTTATTGCATCCCAATTTAGGCCCGTATTCAATTTGAGGTGAAAAGTCCAGACTTTTCGCCTGCTGGACTTTTCGCCTGCTGGACTTTTCGCTTGCTGGACTTTTCGCCTCCTACACCTGTTTTCCAGACATGGGTGATCACTATGGGTACTATGGCGGGATTTTAAATAACCGCGGCAGGTGCATAAATGCAGCTTTGAAGAAGGTGATACAGAAGAGCATTTAGAAGGTTTTTTTGGGAAAAATAAATATGGCCATCAAATTTGGCGTACTTGAAAATGTGTGCAAGTCCCTTTAAATGATTATTAAAAAATCTTCAAAAAATTACCTGCCGCAAACACCCGCACTCTAGAAAACACCTGCCGCATACTTCTGAACCCCTCTGGAATCTATTTGGGTACTTTTGGATGTGTTCCCATTATTTATTATTTTTAACCCAAAATCTTTTAAAAAAACTTTTTTTTTTACACAGAACATTTTTAGGGACCATTCCCAGGGGTGCAGGCTATTTTTTTTTAAACCTGAACCCCTAAACCCCCTTTCTGCACTTTTTTTTTCACCTGCTAAAGGCAAGCGAAAAAATTATCCACATTTTTTTACATTGTCTTTTCGCCCCAGCGAATGTCAATAAAATTGAATACAGGGATATTGTAAATAGGCGAAAATTACTTTTTGCCCCATATTGAATATGGCACTTAGGGTGTGTTGAGCTCTGGGGGTGGGGTCCCAATTAGTGAGCACACAGACACATGTTTGTAACTTTAGTTATTAGTGCTCACTAAGGGCTCTATTTACTACAATCCGCATATTGAATGCGGATTGTAGTGTGATATTACCGAGTGAATTCGCATTGCGAATTCAGGTAATATCACAGGGATTTACTATAAATCCCTTGCAGGGACAGAGCTTGCGATAAAGCTCTGTCCCTGTGGATCCCATCCGCACTCTAGTCGCGGTATTTTCGGAAAAAATACCGCGATTAAGAGCACGCGCATGCGCCGACCGACCACCGCTACTACCCCCCCACCGACGCTAAGCCCCGCCCCCTGCGATCGCGGACCCCCGCGACCCCCCCTCCCTTCATTACACTTACCTGCATCCTCCTGGCCTCCGGTGGTCTTCTCCGGGCTTCCCGATCAGGTGATCTCCCATACTGCACTGGGGCCCGATCACCTGATGACCGGGCCCCAGTGCACTGTGGGAGACCAGCTGACCGGAGAGGAGCCATCACCGGAGGCCCGATCACCGGTCCCTGGATTCAGGTAAGTGAAAAAAAATTTTTTTTAATTTTTTTTTTCTTTTTTTTTACAGCAATCAGCTTGCGGTCTGCTTAGACCACATAGCTGATTACTGGTACCGGCTCCCGACTCTGCTCTCCCCGTTAGAGCAGAGTGGGAGCCCGGTAACCAGGTGGCGTAATTATCACAGGGCTTCCCCCGGTATTTTTTTACAATTTATTTTTAGTAACTTGCACACAGATCACATTTCCCATTACAATTATGGGAAATGCGATCTGCTTTACTAAAAATAAGTGATACTGGGGGTTGGAGTAGAATTTTACTAATTCCACTCCAATTGCCCTGTAATAAATACAGGTGAAACTAAAATAATGTGAAAAGGGTGTGACAACACAAAACAGCCTCTATCACTTTATTTTAGTAAAAATAATGTTAATAAATAGAGCCCTAAGGCTGCATTGGAAAAGTGTTAGATTATAAGTGTAATTACAATTTGATAACTAAGACTAAAGCTGCAAACACACGTAAGGATTTTCTGTCCAATCATCTAACTAGTTGATTGGTTGGAATGAGAATCTGGTAACGTATGAAAGCAAATGACAATCAGCAATTTGCTCCCAAATGCCGGAAAATGGCCAAAAACTGTTGTTTGAACAAATTGTTTAGATCAAACATTTAACAAACTTGTCTGACGCCATTTTCATCTGTTTTCTGGCATTTAGGAGCAAATTGCTGATCATCAGTTACTCCCATACGTTACCAGATTCTCATTCCAACCAATTAACTAGTTGGATGGTTGGACAGAAAATCTTTACGTGTGTACCCAGCTTTAGAGTTACGCCGGAGTTAAACTGGAGGAAAACAACCTCAAAACCGGAACACGACAACAAGCAACAAATTTATGTGAATTACCAAATTCACCATCTTCTGCTGTATGTATATCCAGGAATCTCCTTACTGCACTCACTGCTTGTACATTGCAGGTACTCCCCTATCTGCTGCTGTATGTATATCAAGGAATCTCCTTACTGCACTCACTGCTTGTACATTGCAGGTACTCCCCTATCTGCTGCTGTATGTATATCCAGGAATCTCCTCACTGCACTCACTGCTTGTACATTGCAGGTACTCCCCTATCTGCTGCTGTATGTATATCCAGGAATCTCCTTACTGCACTCACTGCTTGTACATTGCAGGTACTCCCCTATCTGCTGCTGTATGTATATCCAGGAATCTCCTCACTGCACTCACTGCATGTACATTGCAGGTACTCACCTATCTGCTGCTGTATGTATATCCAGGAATCTCCTTACTGCACTCACTGCTTGTACATTGCAGGTACTCCCCTATCTGCTGCTGTATGTATATCAAGGAATCTCCTTACTGCACTCACTGCTTGTACATTGCAGGTACTCCCCTATCTGCTGCTGTATGTATATCCAGGAATCTCCTCACTGCACTCACTGCTTGTACATTGCAGGTACTCCCCTATCTGCTGCTGTATGTATATCCAGGAATCTCCTTACTGCACTCACTGCTTGTACATTGCAGGTACTCCCCTATCTGCTGCTGTATGTATATCCAGGAATCTCCTCACTGCACTCACTGCATGTACATTGCAGGTACTCACCTATCTGCTGCTGTATGTATATCCAGGAATCTCCTTACTGCACTCACTGCTTGTACATTGCAGGTACTCCCCTATCTGCTGCTGTATGTATATCCAGGAATCTCCTCACTGCACTCGCTGCTTGTACATTGCAGGTACTCCCCTATCTGCTGCTGTATGTATATCCAGGAATCTCCTCACTGCACTCACTGCTTGTACATTGCAGGTACTCCCCTATCTGCTGCTGTATGTATATCCAGGAATCTCCTTACTGCACTCACTGCTTGTACATTGCAGGTACTCCCCTATCTGCTGCTGTATGTATATCCAGGAATCTCCTCACTGCACTCACTGCATGTACATTGCAGGTACTCCCCTATCTGCTGCTGTATGTATATCCAGGAATCTCCTTACTGCACTCACTGCTTGTACATTGCAGGTACTCCCCTATCTGCTGCTGTATGTATATCCAGGAATCTCCTCACTGCACTCGCTGCTTGTACATTGCAGGTACTCCCCTATCTGCTGCTGTATGTATATCCAGGAATCTCCTTACTGCACTCACTGCTTGTACATTGCAGGTATTACACTATCTGCTGCTGTATGTATATCCAGGAATCTCCTTACTGCACTCGCTGCTTGTACATTGCAGGTACTCCCCTATCTGCTGCTGTATGTATATCCAGGAATCTCCTTACTGCACTCACTGCTTGTACATTGCAGGTACTCCGCTATCTGCTGCTGTATGTATATCCAGGAATCTCCTTACTGCACTCGCTGCTTCTACATTGCAGGTACTCCCCTATCTGCTGCTGTATGTATATCCAGGAATCTCCTTACTGCACTCACTGCTTGTACATTGCAGGTACTCCCCTATCTGCTGCTGTATGTATATCCAGGAATCTCCTTACTGCACTCGCTGCTTGTACATTGCAGGTACTCCCCTATCTGCTGCTGTATGTATATCCAGGAATCTCCTTACTGCACTCGCTGCTTCTACATTGCAGGTACTCCCCTATCTGCTGCTGTATGTATATCCAGGAATCTCCTTACTGCACTCGCTGCTTGTACATTGCAGGTACTCCCCTATCTGCTGCTGTATGTATATCCAGGAATCTCCTTACTGCACTCACTGCTTGTACATTGCAGGTACTCCGCTATCTGCTGCTGTATGTATATCCAGGAGTCTCCATACTGCACTCACTGCTTGTACATTGCAGGTACTCCCCTATCTGCTGCTGTATGTATATCCAGGAATCTCCTTACTGCATTCACTGCTTGTACATTGCAGGTACTCCCCTATCTGCTGCTGTATGTATATCCAGGAATCTCCTTACTGCACTCACTGCTTGTACATTGCAGGTATTCCCTTATCTGCTGCTGTATGTATATCCAGGAATCTCCTTACTGCACTCACTGCTTGTACATTGCAGGTACTCCCCTATCTGCTGCTGTATGTATATCCAGGAATGTCCTTACTGCCCTCACTGCTTGTACATTGCAGGTACTCCCCTATCTGCTGCTGTATGTATATCCAGGAATCTCCTTACTGCACTCACTGCATGTACATTGCAGGTACTCCCCTATCTGCTGCTGTATGTATATCCAGGAATCTCCTTACTGCACTCGCTGCTTGTACATTGCAGGTACTCCCCTATCTGCTGCTGTATGTATATCCAGGAATCTCCTTACTGCACTCACTGCTTATACATTGCAGGTACTCCGCTATCTGCTGCTGTATGTATATCCAGGAGTCTCCATACTGCACTCACTGCTTATACATTGCAGGTACTCCGCTATCTGCTGCTGTATGTATATCCAGGAATGTCCTTACTGCATTCACTACTTATACATTGCAGGTACTCCCCTATCTGCTGCTGTATGTATATCCAGGAATCTCCTTACTGCACTCACTGCTTGTACATTGCAGGTATTCCCCTATCTGCTGCTGTATGTATATCCAGGAATCTCCTTACTGCACTCACTGCTTGTACATTGCAGGTACTCCCCTATCTGCTGCTGTATGTATATCCAGGAATCTCCTTACTGCACTCACTGCTTGTACATTGCAGGTACTCCCCTATCTGCTGCTGTATGTATATCCAGGAATGTCCTTACTGCCCTCACTGCTTGTACATTGCAGGTACTCCCCTATCTGCTGCTGTATGTATATCCAGGAGTCTCCATACTGCACTCACTGCTTGTACATTGCAGGTACTCCCCTATCTGCTGCTGTATGTATATCCAGGAATCTCCTTACTGCACTCGCTGCTTGTACATTGCAGGTACTCCCCTATCTGCTGCTGTATGTATATCCAGGAATCTCCTTACTGCACTCGCTGCTTGTACATTGCAGGTATTCCCCTATCTGCTGCTGTATGTATATCCAGGAATCTCCTTACTGCACTCACTGCTTGGATATTGCAGGTACTCCCAGGGTTGGATTAACAATGGGCTTGGTGGAGCTGCAGCTCCAGGCCCCATATCAAAATAGGCCCACTGCAACTGCTGTGCTTCACTGGAGACAGAAATATGTCTCTCCTGTTATAGTTTGCAACCAGTAGCCGCCGGAGGCCTCACCCACTCAAACCACAACCCCACCTCCCCCCAGCACCGCGCCCGCCCGCCGGAGGTTGAATGTACTGGGTATAACAAATTTGTTGACTACAGCTCAGTGGAAGGCTGTGCAAGCCTCCCTGAGCCGTACAGTTTCTCTTTTACACCTCCCCTGCGCCGTAACGTTATGCCTTGTGATAGAAGCGCTGCCCAACCCCCCTGCAGAACAGCTGCTGATATAGCGACGCGGCCAAGCTCAGCACCGGGAACTGGGAAGTCGGCGGTCTGGTGATTGTGACTGAGGCTAACTGATGATCGGGGACAGCCTATTGGCTGCTGCTGCTGTTGGGTTATGGGCTAGGTGTCCGTGTCCTGCAGTGTTGTGGTAAATGTATATATCTATACATATATGTAAAAATATAAGTATACAGTATATATGCAGTAGTGTAACGGTCCCCTCCATGCTTGGCTCTGCCTTCTCTCTTACTGACCCCTCCTCCTTTCAGCTGTGTCCCCCCCCTCATCGCAGCTCCATCCTGATCTCCCTACCCCTTGTTGTTGCAGCAATGGCTCACCCTCCCCAACGGTTCTGTCCACCCCCCCAGCCCTCCCATTCTGGCTCCTACCTGACACCCCCTTCCCCGATCACAGCTCTGTGATGCCCTGGCTCCCCCCCCCCCGTTCTCCTGCTCCCACACTTGTGTTTTTATATATGTATAAATATATAAATAGTAATATAGATAGAGACATACACACACAGATACCAATATACAATTTCCAGCACATGAACCATATGCACGTAGCGTACAAAAACAGATCTCTTTTGGCGGAACTCTGGAACGTAGACTAAAAAGAACATTACGGGCAAAACTGGAGTCACAGGAAGATATCTGTGTGTATGTATAAATGTAACAAACTGCTATTCTTCAATAATGCACTAAATAAAGAGCTTTATAATGTTGGAACATCTGAAACTGCTGTTTTTACATGTTTAAGGGCAGAATTGAGTTTCCCTCTGATGTACCATAGAGGAACGCAGACGATATTAGAGATCTCCTGCTCTCTGTCCCTCGGTTCCTAAAGCAGCTGGTTTTTATGAGAAGGGTATTTAAAAAATGCACAAAGTGAAGCGTTACAAATCTTGCTTGTTAGGGCTAATGCCAACTTCAGATGGCATCAGACCATTACCTGCTGTGGGGATATCCTGCTGTGGTTACATGCTGTGGGGCTATCCTGCTGTGGTTACCTGCTGTGGGGCTATCCTGCTGTGGGGCTATCCTGCTGTGGGGTTATGCTGCTGTGGGGCTATCCTGCTGTGCGGCTATCCTGCTGTGGGGTTATCCTGCTGTGGTTACCTGCTGTGGGGCTATCCTGCTGTGGGGCTATCCTGCTGTGGGGTTATCCTGCTGTGGTTACCTGCAGTGGGGCTATCCTGCTGTGGGGCTATCCTGCTGTGGGGCTATCCTGCTGTGGTTACCTGCTGTGGGGCTAGCCTGCTGTGAGGCTAGCCTGCTGTGGGGCTATCCTGCTGTGGGGCTATGCTGCTGTGATTACCTGCTGTGGGGCTATCCTGCTGTGGTTACCTGCTGTGGGGCTATCCTGCTGTGGAGCTATCCTGCTGTGGTTACCTGCTGTGGGGCTATCCTGCTGTGGGGTTATCCTGCTGAGGTTTCCTACTGTGGGGCTGTCCTGCTGTGGGGCTATCCTGCTGTGGTTACCTGCTGTGGGGTTATCCTGCTGTGGGGCTATCCTGCTGTGGTTACCTGCAGTGGGGCTATCCTGCTGTGGTTACCAGCTGTGGGGCTATCCTGCTGTGGTTACCTGCTGTGGGGCTATCCTGCTGGGGTTACCTGCTGTGGGGCTATCCTGCTATGGAGCTATCCTGCTGTGGTTACCTACTGTGGGGCTATCCTGCTGTGGGGTTATCCTGCTGTGGTTACCTGCTGTGGGGCTATCCTGCTGTGGGGTTTTCCTGCTGTGGGGTTTTCCTGCTGTGGGGCTATCCTGCTGTGGGGCTATCCTGCTGTGGGGCTATCCTGCTGTGGGGCTATCCTGCTGTGGTTATCCTGCTGTGGTTACCCTGCTGTGGGGTTACCCTGCTGTGGTTACCTGCTGTGGGGCTATCCTGCTGTGGGACTATCCTGCTGTGGGGTTTTCCTGCTGTGGGGCTATCCTGCTGTGGGGCTATCCTGCTGTGATTACCTGCTGTGGGGCTATCCTGCTGTGGGGCTATCCTGCTGTGGGGCTATCCTGCTGTAGTTACCTGCTCTGGGGTTATCCTGCTATGGTTACCTGCTGTGGTTATCCTGCTGTGGGGTTACCTGCTGTGGTTACCTGCTGTGGGGCTATCCTGCTGTGGTTACCTCCTGTGGGGTTATCCTGCTGTGGTCACCTGCTGTGGGGCTATCCTGCTGTGGTTACCTGCTGTGGGGCTATCTTGCTGTGGGGCTATCTTGCTGTGGGGCTATCCTGCTGTGGTTACCTGCTGTGGTTACCTGCTGTGGGGTTATCCTGCTGTGGTTACCTGCTGTGGGGCTATCCTGCTGTGGTTACCTGTTGTGGGGCTATCTTGCTGTGGGGTTATCCTGCTGTGGTTAACTGCTGTGGGGCTCTCCTGCTGTTGGGCTCTCCTGCTGTGGGGCTATCCAGCTGTGTGTCTATCCTGCTGTGGGTCTATCCTGCTGTGGGGCTATCCTGCTGTGGGGCTATCCTGCTGTGGTTATCCTGCTGTGGTTATCCTGCTGTGGTTACCCTGCTGTGGTTACCCTGCTGTGGTTACCTGCTGTGGGGCTATCCTGCTGTGGGACTATCCTGCTGTGGGGTTTTCCTGCTGTGGGGTTTTCCTGCTGTGGGGTTTTCCTGCTGTGGGGTTTTCCTGCTGTGGGGCTATCCTGCTGTGGTTACCTGCTGTGGGGCTATCCTGCTGTGGAGCTATCCTGCTGTGGTTACCTGCTGTGGGGTTATCCTGCTATGGTTACCTGCTGTGGTTATCCTGCTGTGGGGTTACCCTGCTGTGGTTACCTGTTGTGGGGCTATCCTGCTGTGGTTACCTGCTGTGGGGCTATCCTGCTGTGGGGCTATCCTGCTGCGGTTACCTGCTGTTGGGCTATCCTGCTGTGGGGCTATCCTGCTGTGGTTACCTGCTGTGGGGCTATCCTGCTGTGGGGCTATCCTGCTGTGGGGCTATCCTGCTGTGGTTACCTGCTGTGGGGCTATCTTGCTGTGGGGCTATCTTGCTGTGGGGCTATCCTGCTGTGGTTACATGCTGTGGTTACCTGCTGTGGGGTTATCCTGCTGTGGTTACCTGCTGTGGGGTTATCCTGCTGTGGTTACCTGCTGTCGGGCTATCCTGCTGTGGTTACCTGTTGTGGGGCTATCTTGCTGTGGGGTTATCCTGCTGTGGTTACCTGCTGTGGGGCTCTCCTGCTGTGGGGCTCTCCTGCTGTGGGGCTCTCCTGCTGTGGGGCTCTCCTGCTGTGGGGCTCTCCTGCTGTGGGGCTATCTAGCTGTGGGGCTATCTAGCTGTGGGGCTATCTTGCTGTGGTTATCCTGCTTTGGTTACCTGCTGTGTGGTTACCTGTTGTGGGGCTATTTTACTGTGGGGCTATCTTGCTGTGGTTACCTGCTGTCGGGCTGTCCTGCTGTGGTTACCTGCTGTGGGGCTATGCTGCTGTGGGGCTATCCTGCTGTGGTTACTTGCTGTGGGGCTTTCCTGCTGTGGGGCTTTCCTGCTGTGGGGCTATCCTGCTGTGGTTACCTGCTGTGGGGCTACCGTGCTGTGGGGCTACCGTGCTGTGGGGCTACCGTGCTGTGGGGCTGTCCTTCTGTGGTTACCTGCTTTGGGCTATCCTTCTGTGGTTACCTGCTGTGGGGCTATCCTGCTGTGGTTACCTGCTGTGGGGCTATCTTGCTGTGGGGCTATCTTACTGTGGGGATATCCTGCTGTGGTTACCTGCTGTGTGGTTATCCTGCTGTGGTTACCTGCTGTGGGGTTTTCCTGCTGTGGGGCTATCCTGCTGTGGGGCTATCCTGCTGTGGGGCTATCCTGCTGTGGGGCTATCCTGCTGTGGTTATCCTGCTGTGGTTACCCTGCTGTGGGGTTACCCTGCTGTGGTTACCTGCTGTGGTGCTATCCTGCTGTGGGACTATCCTGCTGTGGGGTTTTCCTGCTGTGGGGCTATCCTGCTGTGGGGCTATCCTGCTGTGATTACCTGCTGTGGGGCTATCCTGCTGTGGGGCTATCCTGCTGTGGGGCTATCCTGCTGTAGTTACCTGCTCTGGGGTTATCCTGCTATGGTTACCTGCTGTGGTTATCCTGCTGTGGGGTTACCCTGCTGTGGTTACCTGCTGTGGGGCTATCCTGCTGTGGTTACCTCCTGTGGGGTTATCCTGCTGTGGTCACCTGCTGTGGGGCTATCCTGCTGTGGTTACCTGCTGTGGGGCTATCCTGCTGTGGGGCTATCCTGCTGCGGTTACCTGCTGTTGGGCTATCCTGCTGTGGGGCTATCCTGCTGTGGGGCTATCCTGCTGTGGGGCTATCCTGCTGTGGGGTATCCTGCTGTGGGGCTATCCTGCTGTGGTTACCTGCTGTGGGGCTATCTTGCTGTGGGGCTATCTTGCTGTGGGGCTATCCTGCTGTGGTTACCTGCTGTGGTTACCTGCTGTGGGGTTATCCTGCTGTGGTTACCTGCTGTGGGGCTATCCTGCTGTGGTTACCTGTTGTGGGGCTATCTTGCTGTGGGGTTATCCTGCTGTGGTTACCTGCTGTGGGGCTCTCCTGCTGTTGGGCTCTCCTGCTGTGGGGCTTTCCAGCTGTGTGTCTATCCTGCTGTGGGTCTATCCTGCTGTGGGGCTATCCTGCTGTGGGGCTATCCTGCTGTGGTTATCCTGCTGTGGTTATCCTGCTGTGGTTACCCTGCTGTGGTTACCCTGCTGTGGTTACCTGCTGTGGGGCTATCCTGCTGTGGGACTATCCTGCTGTGGGGTTTTCCTGCTGTGGGGTTTTCCTGCTGTGGGGTTTTCCTGCTGTGGGGTTTTCCTGCTGTGGGGCTATCCTGCTGTGGTTACCTGCTGTGGGGCTATCCTGCTGTGGGGCTATCCTGCTGTGGTTACCTGCTGTGGGGTTATCCTGCTATGGTTACCTGCTGTGGTTATCCTGCTGTGGGGTTACCCTGCTGTGGTTACCTGTTGTGGGGCTATCCTGCTGTGGTTACCTCCTGTGGGGTTATCCTGCTGTGGTTACCTGCTGTGGGGCTATCCTGCTGTGGTTACCTGCTGTGGGGCTATCCTGCTGCGGTTACCTGCTGTTGGGCTATCCTGCTGTGGGGCTATCCTGCTGTGGTTACCTGCTGTGGGGCTATCCTGCTGTGGGGCTATCCTGCTGTGGGGCTATCCTGCTGTGGGGCTATACTGCTGTGGTTACCTGCTGTGGGGCTATCTTGCTGTGGGGCTATCTTGCTGTGGGGCTATCCTGCTGTGGTTACATGCTGTGGTTACCTGCTGTGGGGTTATCCTGCTGTGGTTACCTGCTGTGGGGTTATCCTGCTGTGGTTACCTGCTGTCGGGCTATCCTGCTGTGGTTACCTGTTGTGGGGCTATCTTGCTGTGGGGTTATCCTGCTGTGGTTACCTGCTGTGGGGCTCTCCTGCTGTGGGGCTCTCCTGCTGTGGGGCACTCCTGCTGTGGGTCTATCCTGCTGTGGGTCTATCCTGCTGTGGGGCTATCCTGCTGTGGGGCTATCCTGCTGTGGGGCTATCCTGCTGTGGGGCTATCTAGCTGTGGGGCTATCTAGCTGTGGGGCTATCTTGCTGTGGTTATCCTGCTGTGGTTACCTGCTGTGTGGTTACCTGTTGTGGGGCTATTTTACTGTGGGGCTATCTTGCTGTGGTTACCTGCTGTCGGGCTGTCCTGCTGTGGTTACCTGCTGTGGGGCTATGCTGCTGTGGGGCTATCCTGCTGTGGTTACTTGCTGTGGGGCTTTCCTGCTGTGGGGCTTTCCTGCTGTGGGGCTATCCTGCTGTGGTTACCTGCTGTGGGGCTACCGTGCTGTGGGGCTACCGTGCTGTGGGGCTACCGTGCTGTGGGGCTGTCCTTCTGTGGTTACCTGCTGTGGGGCTATCCTTCTGTGGTTACCTGCTGTGGGGCTATCCTGCTGTGGTTACCTGCTGTGGGGCTATCTTGCTGTGGGGCTATCTTACTGTGGGGATATCCTGCTGTGGTTACCTGCTGTGTGGTTATCCTGCTGTGGTTACCTGCTGTGGGGCTCTCCTGCTGTGGGTCTATCCTGCTGTGAGGCTATCTTGCTGTGGGGCTATCTTGCTGTGGGGCTATCTTGCTGTGGGGCTATCTTGCTGTGGGGCTTTCCTGCTGTGGGGCTTTCCTGCTGTGGTTACCTGCTGTGGGGTTATCCTGCTGTGGGGCTACCGTGCTGTAGGGTTACCTGCTGTGGGGCTATCCTGCTGTGGTTACCTGCTGTGGGGCTATCTTGCTGTGGGGCTATCTTACTGTGGTAATATCCTGCTGTGGTTACCTGCTATGGGGCTATCTTACTGTGGGGCTATCTTGCTGTGGGGCTATCTTGCTGTGGGGCTATCTTGCTGTGGGGCTAACTTGCTGTGGGGCTATCTTGCTGTGGGGCTATCTTGCTGTAGGGCTATCTTGCTGTGGGGCTATCCTGCTATGGTTTCCTGCTGTGGTTATCCTGCTGTGGTTATCCTGCTGTGGGGCTATCCTGCTGTGGTTACCTGCTGTGTGGCTATCTTGCTGTGGGGCTATCTTACTGTGGGGCTATCTTGCTGTGGGGCTATCTTGCTGTGGGGCTATCTTGCTGTGGGGCTATCTTGCTGTGGGGCTATCTTGCTGTGGGGCTGTCTTGCTGTGGGGCTGTCTTGCTGTGGGGCTGTCTTGCTGTGGGGCTATCCTGCTGTGGTTATCCTGCTGTGGTTACCTGCTGTGGGGCTATCCTGCTGTGGGGCTATCCTGCTGTGGGGCTATCCTGCTGTGGTTACCTGTTGTGGGGCTATCCTGCTGTGGGGCTATCCTGCTGTGGTTACCTGCTGTGGGGCTATCTTGCTGTGGGGCTATCTCACTGTGGGGATATCCTGCTGAGGTTACCTGCAGTGGGGCTATCTTGCGGTGGGGCTACCGTGCTGTGGGGCTACCGTGCTGTGGGGCTGTCCTTCTGTGGTTACCTGCTGTGGGGCTATCCTTCTGTGGTTACCTGCTGTGGGGCTATCCTGCTGTGGTTACCTGCTGTGGGGCTATCTTGCTGTGGGGCTATCTTACTGTGGGGATATCCTGCTGTGGTTACCTGCTGTGTGGTTATCCTGCTGTGGTTACCTGCTGTGGGGCTCTCCTGCTGTGGGTCTATCCTGCTGTGAGGCTATCTTGCTGTGGGGCTATCTTGCTGTGGGGCTATCTTGCTGTGGGGCTTTCCTGCTGTGGGGCTTTCCTGCTGTGGTTACCTGCTGTGGGGTTATCCTGTTGTGGGGCTACCGTGCTGTAGGGTTACCTGCTGTGGGGCTATCCTGCTGTGGTTACCTGCTGTGGGGCTATCTTGCTGTGGGGCTATCTTACTGTGGTAATATCCTGCTGTGGTTACCTGCTATGGGGCTATCTTACTGTGGGGCTATCTTGCTGTGGGGCTATCTTGCTGTGGGGCTATCTTGCTGTGGGGCTAACTTGCTGTGGGGCTATCTTGCTGTGGGGCTATCTTGCTGTAGGGCTATCTTGCTGTGGGGCTATCCTGCTATGGTTTCCTGCTGTGGTTATCCTGCTGTGGTTATCCTGCTGTGGGGCTATCCTGCTGTGGTTACCTGCTGTGTGGCTATCTTGCTGTGGGGCTATCTTACTGTGGGGCTATCTTGCTGTGGGGCTATCTTGCTGTGGGGCTATCTTGCTGTGGGGCTATCTTGCTGTGGGGCTGTCTTGCTGTGGGGCTGTCTTGCTGTGGGGCTGTCTTGCTGTGGGGCTATCCTGCTGTGGTTATCCTGCTGTGGTTACCTGCTGTGGGGCTATCCTGCTGTGGGGCTATCCTGCTGTGGTTACCTGTTGTGGGGCTATCCTGCTGTGGGGCTATCCTGCTGTGGTTACCTGCTGTGGGGCTGTCTTGCTGTGGGGCTATCTCACTGTGGGGATATCCTGCTGAGGTTACCTGCAGTGGGGCTATCTTGCTGTGGGGCTATCTTGCTGTGGGGCTATCCTGCTATGGCTACCTGCTGTGGTTACCTGTTGTAGGGCTATCCTGCTGTGGTTACCTGCTGTGGGGTTATCCTGCTGTGGTTACCTGCAGTGGGGCTATCCTGCTGTGGTTACCTGCTGTGGTGCTATCCTGCTGTGGTTACCTGCTGTGGGGCTATCCTGCTGTGGTTACCTGCTGTGGAGCTATCCTGCTGTGGGGCTATCCTGCTGTGGTTACCTGCTGTGGGGCTATCTTGCTGTGGGGCTATCTTGCTGTGGGGCTATCTTGCTGTGGGGCTTTCCTGCTGTGGTTACCTGCTGTGGGGTTATCCTGCTGTGGGGCTACCGTGCTGTAGGGTTACCTGCTGTGGGGCTATCCTGCTGTGGTTACCTGCTGTGGGGCTATCTTGCTGTGGGGCTATCTTACTGTGGTAATATCCTGCTGTGGTTACCTGCTATGGGGCTATCTTACTGTGGGGCTATCTTGCTGTGGGGCTATCTTACTGTGGGGCTATCTTGCTGTGGGGCTAACTTGCTGTGGGGCTAACTTGCTGTGGGGCTATCTTGCTGTGGGGCTATCTTGCTGTAGGGCTATCTTGCTGTGGGGCTATCCTGCTATGGTTTCCTGCTGTGGTTATCCTGCTGTGGTTATCCTGCTGTGGGGCTATCCTGCTGTGGTTACCTGCTGTGTGGCTATCTTGCTGTGGGGCTATCTTACTGTGGGGCTATTTTGCTGTGGGGCTATCTTGCTGTGGGGCTATCTTGCTGTGGGGCTGTCTTGCTGTGGGGCTGTCTTGCTCTGGGGCTATCCTGCTGTGGTTATCCTGCTGTGGTTACCTGCTGTGGGGCTATCCTGCTGTGGGGCTATCCTGCTGTGGTTACCTGTTGTGGGGCTATCCTGCTGTGGGGCTATCCTGCTGTGGTTACCTGCTGTGGGGCTATCTTGCTGTGGGGCTATCTCACTGTGGGGATATCCTGCTGAGGTTACCTGCAGTGGGGCTATCTTGCTGTGGGGCTATCTTGCTGTGGGGCTATCCTGCTATGGCTACCTGCTGTGGTTACCTGTTGTAGGGCTATCCTGCTGTGGTTACCTGCTGTGGGGTTATCCTGCTGTGGTTACCTGCAGTGGGGCTATCCTGCTGTGGTTACCTGCTGTGGTGCTATCCTGCTGTGGTTACCTGCTGTGGGGCTATCCTGCTGTGGTTACCTGCTGTGGAGCTATCCTGCTGTGGGGCTATCCTGCTGTGGTTACCTGCTGTGGGGCTATCCTGCTGTGGGGCTATCCTGCTGTGGTTACCTGCTGTGGGGCTATCCTGCTGTGGGGCTATCCTGCTGTGGTTACCTGCTGTGGGGCTATCCTGCTGTGGTTACCTGCTGTGGGGCTATCCTGCTGTGGTTACCTGCTGTGGGGCTATCCTGCTGTGGGGCTATCCTGCTGTGGTTACCTGCTGTGGGGCTATCCTGCTGTGGGGCTATCCTGCTGTGGTTACCTGCTGTGGGGCTATCCTGCTGTGGGGCTATCCTGCTGTAGTTACCTGCTGTGGGGCTATCCTGCTGTGGGGCTATCCTGCTGTGGGGCTATCCTGCTGTGTTTACCTGCTGTGGGGCTATCCTGCTGTGGGGCTATCCTGCTGTGGGGTTTTCCTGCTGTGGGGCTATCCTGCTGTGGTTACCTGCTGTGGGGCTATCCTGCTGTGGGGCTATCCTGCTGTGGTTACCTGTTGTGGGGCTACCTTGCTGTGGGGCTATCCTGCTGTGGTTACCTGCTGTGGGGCTATCCTGCTGTGGGGCTATCCTGCTGTGGGGCTATCCTGCTGTGGTTACCTGCTGTGGGGCTATCCTGCTGTGGTTACCTGCTGTGGGGCTATCCTGCTGTGGTTACCTGCTGTGGGGCTATCCTGCTGTGGTGCTATCCTGCTGTGGTTACCTGCTGTGGGGCTACCTTTCTGTGGGGCTATCCTGCTGTGGGGCTATCCTGCTGTGGTTACCTGCTGTGGGGCTATCCTGCTGTGGGGCTATCCTGCTGTGGTTACCTGTTGTGGGGCTATCCTGCTGTGGGGCTATCATGCTGTGGTTACCTGTTGTGGGGCTACCTTGCTGTGGGGCTATCCTGCTGTGGGTACCTGTTGTAGGGCTATCCTGCTGTGGTTACCTGTTGTAGGGCTATCCTGCTGTGGTTACCTGTTGTAGGGCTATCCTGCTGTGGTTACCTGCTGTGGGGTTATCCTGCTGTGGTTACCTGTTGTGGGGCTACCTTGCTGTGGGGCTATCCTGCTGTGGTTACCTGCTGTGGGGCTATCCTGCTGTGGGGCTATCCTGCTGTGGTTACCTGCTGTCGGGCTGTCCTGCTGTGGTTACCTGCTGTGGGGCTATGCTGCTGTGGGGCTATCCTGCTGTGGTTACTTGCTGTGGGGCTTTCCTGCTGTGGGGCTTTCCTGCTGTGGGGCTATCCTGCTGTGGTTACCTGCTGTGGGGCTACCGTGCTGTGGGGCTACCGTGCTGTGGGGCTACCGTGCTGTGGGGCTGTCCTTCTGTGGTTACCTGCTGTGGGGCTATCCTTCTGTGGTTACCTGCTGTGGGGCTATCCTGCTGTGGTTACCTGCTGTGGGGCTATCTTGCTGTGGGGCTATCTTACTGTGGGGATATCCTGCTGTGGTTACCTGCTGTGTGGTTATCCTGCTGTGGTTACCTGCTGTGGGGTTTTCCTGCTGTGGGGCTATCCTGCTGTGGGGCTATCCTGCTGTGGGGCTATCCTGCTGTGGGGCTATCCTGCTGTGGTTATCCTGCTGTGGTTACCCTGCTGTGGGGTTACCCTGCTGTGGTTACCTGCTGTGGTGCTATCCTGCTGTGGGACTATCCTGCTGTGGGGTTTTCCTGCTGTGGGGCTATCCTGCTGTGGGGCTATCCTGCTGTGATTACCTGCTGTGGGGCTATCCTGCTGTGGGGCTATCCTGCTGTGGGGCTATCCTGCTGTAGTTACCTGCTCTGGGGTTATCCTGCTATGGTTACCTGCTGTGGTTATCCTGCTGTGGGGTTACCCTGCTGTGGTTACCTGCTGTGGGGCTATCCTGCTGTGGTTACCTCCTGTGGGGTTATCCTGCTGTGGTCACCTGCTGTGGGGCTATCCTGCTGTGGTTACCTGCTGTGGGGCTATCCTGCTGTGGGGCTATCCTGCTGCGGTTACCTGCTGTTGGGCTATCCTGCTGTGGGGCTATCCTGCTGTGGGGCTATCCTGCTGTGGGGCTATCCTGCTGTGGGGTATCCTGCTGTGGGGCTATCCTGCTGTGGTTACCTGCTGTGGGGCTATCTTGCTGTGGGGCTATCTTGCTGTGGGGCTATCCTGCTGTGGTTACCTGCTGTGGTTACCTGCTGTGGGGTTATCCTGCTGTGGTTACCTGCTGTGGGGCTATCCTGCTGTGGTTACCTGTTGTGTGGCTATCTTGCTGTGGGGTTATCCTCCTGTGGTTACCTGCTGTGGGGCTCTCCTGCTGTTGGGCTCTCCTGCTGTGGGGCTATCCAGCTGTGTGTCTATCCTGCTGTGGGTCTATCCTGCTGTGGGGCTATCCTGCTGTGGGGCTATCCTGCTGTGGTTATCCTGCTGTGGTTATCCTGCTGTGGTTACCCTGCTGTGGTTACCCTGCTGTGGTTACCTGCTGTGGGGCTATCCTGCTGTGGGACTATCCTGCTGTGGGGTTTTCCTGCTGTGGGGTTTTCCTGCTGTGGGGTTTTCCTGCTGTGGGGTTTTCCTGCTGTGGGGCTATCCTGCTGTGGTTACCTGCTGTGGGGCTATCCTGCTGTGGGGCTATCCTGCTGTGGTTACCTGCTGTGGGGTTATCCTGCTATGGTTACCTGCTGTGGTTATCCTGCTGTGGGGTTACCCTGCTGTGGTTACCTGTTGTGGGGCTATCCTGCTGTGGTTACCTCCTGTGGGGTTATCCTGCTGTGATTACCTGCTGTGGGGCTATCCTGCTGTGGTTACCTGCTGTGGGGCTATCCTGCTGTGGGGCTATCCTGCTGCGGTTACCTGCTGTTGGGCTATCCTGCTGTGGGGCTATCCTGCTGTGGTTACCTGCTGTGGGGCTATCCTGCTGTGGGGCTATCCTGCTGTGGGGCTATCCTGCTGTGGTTACCTGCTGTGGGGCTATCTTGCTGTGGGGCTATCTTGCTGTGGGGCTATCCTGCTGTGGTTACATGCTGTGGTTACCTGCTGTGGGGTTATCCTGCTGTGGTTACCTGCTGTGGGGTTATCCTGCTGTGGTTACCTGCTGTCGGGCTATCCTGCTGTGGTTACCTGTTGTGGGGCTATCTTGCTGTGGGGTTATCCTGCTGTGGTTACCTGCTGTGGGGCTCTCCTGCTGTGGGGCTCTCCTGCTGTGGGGCTCTCCTGCTGTGGGTCTATCCTGCTGTGGGTCTATCCTGCTGTGGGGCTATCCTGCTGTGGGGCTATCCTGCTGTGGGGCTATCCTGCTGTGGGGCTATCTAGCTGTGGGGCTATCTTGCTGTGGTTATCCTGCTGTGGTTACCTGCTGTGTGGTTACCTGTTGTGGGGCTATTTTACTGTGGGGCTATCTTGCTGTGGTTACCTGCTGTCGGGCTGTCCTGCTGTGGTTACCTGCTGTGGGGCTATGCTGCTGTGGGGCTATCCTGCTGTGGTTACTTGCTGTGGGGCTTTCCTGCTGTGGGGCTTTCCTGCTGTGGGGCTATCCTGCTGTGGTTACCTGCTGTGGGGCTACCGTGCTGTGGGGCTACCGTGCTGTGGGGCTACCGTGCTGTGGGGCTGTCCTTCTGTGGTTACCTGCTGTGGGGCTATCCTTCTGTGGTTACCTGCTGTGGGGCTATCCTGCTGTGGTTACCTGCTGTGGGGCTATCTTGCTGTGGGGCTATCTTACTGTGGGGATATCCTGCTGTGGTTACCTGCTGTGTGGTTATCCTGCTGTGGTTACCTGCTGTGGGGCTCTCCTGCTGTGGGTCTATCCTGCTGTGAGGCTATCTTGCTGTGGGGCTATCTTGCTGTGGGGCTATCTTGCTGTGGGGCTTTCCTGCTGTGGGGCTTTCCTGCTGTGGTTACCTGCTGTGGGGTTATCCTGCTGTGGGGCTACCGTGCTGTAGGGTTACCTGCTGTGGGGCTATCCTGCTGTGGTTACCTGCTGTGGGGCTATCTTGCTGTGGGGCTATCTTACTGTGGTAATATCCTGCTGTGGTTACCTGCTATGGGGCTATCTTACTGTGGGGCTATCTTGCTGTGGGGCTATCTTGCTGTGGGGCTATCTTGCTGTGGGGCTAACTTGCTGTGGGGCTATCTTGCTGTGGGGCTATCTTGCTGTAGGGCTATCTTGCTGTGGGGCTATCCTGCTATGGTTTCCTGCTGTGGTTATCCTGCTGTGGTTATCCTGCTGTGGGGCTATCCTGCTGTGGTTACCTGCTGTGTGGCTATCTTGCTGTGGGGCTATCTTACTGTGGGGCTATCTTGCTGTGTGGCTATCTTGCTGTGGGGCTATCTTGCTGTGGGGCTATCTTGCTGTGGGGCTGTCTTGCTGTGGGGCTGTCTTGCTGTGGGGCTGTCTTGCTGTGGGGCTATCCTGCTGTGGTTATCCTGCTGTGTTTACCTGCTGTGGGGCTATCCTGCTGTGGGGCTATCCTGCTGTGGGGCTATCCTGCTGTGGTTACCTGTTGTGGGGCTATCCTGCTGTGGGGCTATCCTGCTGTGGTTACCTGCTGTGGGGCTATCTTGCTGTGGGGCTATCTCACTGTGGGGATATCCTGCTGAGGTTACCTGCAGTGGGGCTATCTTGCGGTGGGGCTACCGTGCTGTGGGGCTACCGTGCTGTGGGGCTGTCCTTCTGTGGTTACCTGCTGTGGGGCTATCCTTCTGTGGTTACCTGCTGTGGGGCTATCCTGCTGTGGTTACCTGCTGTGGGGCTATCTTGCTGTGGGGCTATCTTACTGTGGGGATATCCTGCTGTGGTTACCTGCTGTGTGGTTATCCTGCTGTGGTTACCTGCTGTGGGGCTCTCCTGCTGTGGGTCTATCCTGCTGTGAGGCTATCTTGCTGTGGGGCTATCTTGCTGTGGGGCTATCTTGCTGTGGGGCTTTCCTGCTGTGGGGCTTTCCTGCTGTGGTTACCTGCTGTGGGGTTATCCTGCTGTGGGGCTACCGTGCTGTAGGGTTACCTGCTGTGGGGCTATCCTGCTGTGGTTACCTGCTGTGGGGCTATCTTGCTGTGGGGCTATCTTACTGTGGTAATATCCTGCTGTGGTTACCTGCTATGGGGCTATCTTACTGTGGGGCTATCTTGCTGTGGGGCTATCTTGCTGTGGGGCTATCTTGCTGTGGGGCTAACTTGCTGTGGGGCTATCTTGCTGTGGGGCTATCTTGCTGTAGGGCTATCTTGCTGTGGGGCTATCCTGCTATGGTTTCCTGCTGTGGTTATCCTGCTGTGGTTATCCTGCTGTGGGGCTATCCTGCTGTGGTTACCTGCTGTGTGGCTATCTTGCTGTGGGGCTATCTTACTGTGGGGCTATCTTGCTGTGGGGCTATCTTGCTGTGGGGCTATCTTGCTGTGGGGCTATCTTGCTGTGGGGCTGTCTTGCTGTGGGGCTGTCTTCCTGTGGGTCTGTCTTGCTGTGGGGCTATCCTGCTGTGGTTATCCTGCTGTGGTTACCTGCTGTGGGGCTATCCTGCTGTGGGGCTATCCTGCTGTGGGGCTATCCTGCTGTGGTTACCTGTTGTGGGGCTATCCTGCTGTGGGGCTATCCTGCTGTGGTTACCTGCTGTGGGGCTATCTTGCTGTGGGGCTATCTCACTGTGGGGATATCCTGCTGAGGTTACCTGCAGTGGGGCTATCTTGCTGTGGGGCTATCTTGCTGTGGGGCTATCCTGCTATGGCTACCTGCTGTGGTTACATGTTGTAGGGCTATCCTGCTGTGGTTACCTGCTGTGGGGTTATCCTGCTGTGGTTACCTGCAGTGGGGCTATCCTGCTGTGGTTACCTGCTGTGGTGCTATCCTGCTGTGGTTACCTGCTGTGGGGCTATCCTGCTGTGGTTACCTGCTGTGGCTAACTTGCTGTGGGGCTATCTTGCTGTGGGGCTATCTTGCTGTAGGGCTATCTTGCTGTGGGGCTATCCTGCTATGGTTTCCTGCTGTGGTTATCCTGCTGTGGTTATCCTGCTGTGGGGCTATCCTGCTGTGGTTACCTGCTGTGTGGCTATCTTGCTGTGGGGCTATCTTACTGTGGGGCTATCTTGCTGTGGGGCTATCTTGCTGTGGCGCTATCTTGCTGTGGGGCTGTCTTGCTGTGGGGCTGTCTTGCTCTGGGGCTATCCTGCTGTGGTTATCCTGCTGTGGTTACCTGCTGTGGGGCTATCCTGCTGTGGGGCTATCCTGCTGTGGGGCTATCCTGCTGTGGTTACCTGTTGTGGGGCTATCCTGCTGTGGGGCTATCCTGCTGTGGTTACCTGCTGTGGGGCTATCTTGCTGTGGGGCTATCTCACTGTGGGGATATCCTGCTGAGGTTACCTGCAGTGGGGCTATCTTGCTGTGGGGCTATCTTGCTGTGGGGCTATCCTGCTATGGCTACCTGCTGTGGTTACCTGTTGTAGGGCTATCCTGCTGTGGTTACCTGCTGTGGGGTTATCCTGCTGTGGTTACCTGCAGTGGGGCTATCCTGCTGTGGTTACCTGCTGTGGTGCTATCCTGCTGTGGTTACCTGCTGTGGGGCTATCCTGCTGTGGTTACCTGCTGTGGAGCTATCCTGCTGTGGGGCTATCCTGCTGTGGTTACCTGCTGTGGGGCTATCCTGCTGTGGGGCTATCCTGCTGTGGTTACCTGCTGTGGGGCTATCCTGCTGTGGGGCTATCCTGCTGTGGTTACCTGCTGTGGGGCTATCCTGCTGTGGTTACCTGCTGTGGGGCTATCCTGCTGTGGTTACCTGCTGTGGGGCTATCCTGCTGTGGGGCTATCCTGCTGTGGTTACCTGCTGTGGGGCTATCCTGCTGTGGGGCTATCCTGCTGTGGTTACCTGCTGTGGGGCTATCCTGCTGTGGGGCTATCCTGCTGTAGTTACCTGCTGTGGGGCTATCCTGCTGTGGGGCTATCCTGCTGTGGGGCTATCCTGCTGTGTTTACCTGCTGTGGGGCTATCCTGCTGTGGGGCTATCCTGCTGTGGGGTTTTCCTGCTGTGGGGCTATCCTGCTGTGGTTACCTGCTGTGGGGCTATCCTGCTGTGGGGCTATCCTGCTGTGGTTACCTGTTGTGGGGCTACCTTGCTGTGGGGCTATCCTGCTGTGGTTACCTGCTGTGGGGCTATCCTGCTGTGGGGCTATCCTGCTGTGGGGCTATCCTGCTGTGGTTACCTGCTGTGGGGCTATCCTGCTGTGGTTACCTGCTGTGGGGCTATCCTGCTGTGGTTACCTGCTGTGGGGCTATCCTGCTGTGGGGCTATCCTGCTGTGGTTACCTGCTGTGGGACTATCCTGCAGTGGGGCTATCCTGCTGTGGGGCAATCCTGCTGTGTTTACCTGCTGTGGGGCTATCCTGCTGTGGGGCTATCCTGCTGTGGGGTTTTCCTGCTGTGGGGCTATCCTGCTGTGGGGCTATCCTGCTGTGGTTACCTGCTGTGGGGCTATCCTGCTGTGGGGCTATCCTGCTGTGGGGCTATCCTGCTGTGGTTACCTGTTGTGGGGCTACCTTGCTGTGGGGCTATCCTGCTGTGGTTACCTGTTGTAGGGCAATCCTGCTGTGGTTACCTGTTGTAAGGCTATCCTGCTGTGGTTACCTGTTGTAGGGCTATCCTGCTGTGGTTACCTGCTGTGGGGTTATCCTGCTGTGGTTACCTGCTGTGGGGCTATCCTGCTGTGGTTACCTGCTGTGGGGCTATCCTGCTGTGGTGCTATCCTGCTGTGGTTACCTGCTGTGGGGCTACCTTTCTGTGGGGCTATCCTGCTGTGGGGCTATCCTGCTGTGGTTACCTGCTGTGGGGCTATCCTGCTGTGGGGCTATCCTGCTGTGGTTACCTGTTGTGGGGCTATCCTGCTGTGGGGCTATCATGCTGTGGTTACCTGTTGTGGGGCTACCTTGCTGTGGGGCTATCCTGCTGTGGGTACCTGTTGTAGGGCTATCCTGCTGTGGTTACCTGTTGTAGGGCTATCCTGCTGTGGTTACCTGTTGTAGGGCTATCCTGCTGTGGTTACCTGCTGTGGGGTTATCCTGCTGTGGTTACCTGTTGTGGGGCTACCTTGCTGTGGGGCTATCCTGCTGTGGTTACCTGCTGTGGGGCTATCCTGCTGTGGGGCTATCCTGCTGTGGTTACCTGCTGTCGGGCTGTCCTGCTGTGGTTACCTGCTGTGGGGCTATGCTGCTGTGGGGCTATCCTGCTGTGGTTACTTGCTGTGGGGCTTTCCTGCTGTGGGGCTTTCCTGCTGTGGGGCTATCCTGCTGTGGTTACCTGCTGTGGGGCTACCGTGCTGTGGGGCTACCGTGCTGTGGGGCTACCGTGCTGTGGGGCTGTCCTTCTGTGGTTACCTGCTGTGGGGCTATCCTTCTGTGGTTACCTGCTGTGGGGCTATCCTGCTGTGGTTACCTGCTGTGGGGCTATCTTGCTGTGGGGCTATCTTACTGTGGGGATATCCTGCTGTGGTTACCTGCTGTGTGGTTATCCTGCTGTGGTTACCTGCTGTGGGGTTTTCCTGCTGTGGGGCTATCCTGCTGTGGGGCTATCCTGCTGTGGGGCTATCCTGCTGTGGGGCTATCCTGCTGTGGTTATCCTGCTGTGGTTACCCTGCTGTGGGGTTACCCTGCTGTGGTTACCTGCTGTGGTGCTATCCTGCTGTGGGACTATCCTGCTGTGGGGTTTTCCTGCTGTGGGGCTATCCTGCTGTGGGGCTATCCTGCTGTGATTACCTGCTGTGGGGCTATCCTGCTGTGGGGCTATCCTGCTGTGGGGCTATCCTGCTGTAGTTACCTGCTCTGGGGTTATCCTGCTATGGTTACCTGCTGTGGTTATCCTGCTGTGGGGTTACCCTGCTGTGGTTACCTGCTGTGGGGCTATCCTGCTGTGGTTACCTCCTGTGGGGTTATCCTGCTGTGGTCACCTGCTGTGGGGCTATCCTGCTGTGGTTAACTGCTGTGGGGCTATCCTGCTGTGGGGCTATCCTGCTGCGGTTACCTGCTGTTGGGCTATCCTGCTGTGGGGCTATCCTGCTGTGGGGCTATCCTGCTGTGGGGCTATCCTGCTGTGGTGTATCCTGCTGTGGGGCTATCCTGCTGTGGTTACCTGCTGTGGGGCTATCTTGCTGTGGGGCTATCTTTCTGTGGGGCTATCCTGCTGTGGTTACCTGCTGTGGTTACCTGCTGTGGGGTTATCCTGCTGTGGTTACCTGCTGTGGGGCTATCCTGCTGTGGTTACCTGTTGTGTGGCTATCTTGCTGTGGGGTTATCCTCCTGTGGTTACCTGCTGTGGGGCTCTCCTGCTGTTGGGCTCTCCTGCTGTGGGGCTATCCAGCTGTGTGTCTATCCTGCTGTGGGTCTATCCTGCTGTGGGGCTATCCTGCTGTGGGGCTATCCTGCTGTGGTTATCCTGCTGTGGTTATCCTGCTGTGGTTACCCTGCTGTGGTTACCCTGCTGTGGTTACCTGCTGTGGGGCTATCCTGCTGTGGGACTATCCTGCTGTGGGGTTTTCCTGCTGTGGGGTTTTCCTGCTGTGGGGTTTTCCTGCTGTGGGGTTTTCCTGCTGTGGGGCTATCCTGCTGTGGTTACCTGCTGTGGGGCTATCCTGCTGTGGGGCTATCCTGCTGTGGTTACCTGCTGTGGGGTTATCCAGCTATGGTTACCTGCTGTGGTTATCCTGCTGTGGGGTTACCCTGCTGTGGTTACCTGTTGTGGGGCTATCCTGCTGTGGTTACCTCCTGTGGGGTTATCCTGCTGTGGTTACCTGCTGTGGGGCTATCCTGCTGTGGTTACCTGCTGTGGGGCTATCCTGCTGTGGGGCTATCCTGCTGCGGTTACCTGCTGTTGGGCTATCCTGCTGTGGGGCTATCCTGCTGTGGTTACCTGCTGTGGGGCTATCCTGCTGTGGGGCTATCCTGCTGTGGGGCTATCCTGCTGTGGTTACCTGCTGTGGGGCTATCTTGCTGTGGGGCTATCTTGCTGTGGGGCTATCCTGCTGTGGTTACATGCTGTGGTTACCTGCTGTGGGGTTATCCTGCTGTGGTTACCTGCTGTGGGGTTATCCTGCTGTGGTTACCTGCTGTCGGGCTATCCTGCTGTGGTTACCTGTTGTGGGGCTATCTTGCTGTGGGGTTATCCTGCTGTGGTTACCTGCTGTGGGGCTCTCCTGCTGTGGGGCTCTCCTGCTGTGGGGCTCTCCTGCTGTGGGTCTATCCTGCTGTGGGTCTATCCTGCTGTGGGGCTATCCTGCTGTGGGGCTATCCTGCTGTGGGGCTATCCTGCTGTGGGGCTATCTAGCTGTGGGGCTATCTAGCTGTGGGGCTATCTTGCTGTGGTTATCCTGCTGTGGTTACCTGCTGTGTGGTTACCTGTTGTGGGGCTATTTTACTGTGGGGCTATCTTGCTGTGGTTACCTGCTGTCGGGCTGTCCTGCTGTGGTTACCTGCTGTGGGGCTATGCTCCTGTGGGGCTATCCTGCTGTGGTTACTTGCTGTGGGGCTTTCCTGCTGTGGGGCTTTCCTGCTGTGGGGCTATCCTGCTGTGGTTACCTGCTGTGGGGCTACCGTGCTGTGGGGCTACCGTGCTGTGGGGCTACCGTGCTGTGGGGCTGTCCTTCTGTGGTTACCTGCTGTGGGGCTATCCTTCTGTGGTTACCTGCTGTGGGGCTATCCTGCTGTGGTTACCTGCTGTGGGGCTATCTTGCTGTGGGGCTATCTTACTGTGGGGATATCCTGCTGTGGTTACCTGCTGTGTGGTTATCCTGCTGTGGTTACCTGCTGTGGGGCTCTCCTGCTGTGGGTCTATCCTGCTGTGAGGCTATCTTGCTGTGGGGCTATCTTGCTGTGGGGCTATCTTGCTGTGGGGCTTTCCTGCTGTGGGGCTTTCCTGCTGTGGTTACCTGCTGTGGGGTTATCCTGCTGTGGGGCTACCGTGCTGTAGGGTTACCTGCTGTGGGGCTATCCTGCTGTGGTTACCTGCTGTGGGGCTATCTTGCTGTGGGGCTATCTTACTGTGGTAATATCCTGCTGTGGTTACCTGCTATGGGGCTATCTTACTGTGGGGCTATCTTGCTGTGGGGCTATCTTGCTGTGGGGCTATCTTGCTGTGGGGCTAACTTGCTGTGGGGCTATCTTGCTGTGGGGCTATCTTGCTGTAGGGCTATCTTGCTGTGGGGCTATCCTGCTATGGTTTCCTGCTGTGGTTATCCTGCTGTGGTTATCCTGCTGTGGGGCTATCCTGCTGTGGTTGCCTGCTGTGTGGCTATCTTGCTGTGGGGCTATCTTACTGTGGGGCTATCTTGCTGTGGGGCTATCTTGCTGTGGGGCTATCTTGCTGTGGGGCTATCTTGCTGTGGGGCTGTCTTGCTGTGGGGCTGTCTTGCTGTGGGGCTGTCTTGCTGTGGGGCTATCCTGCTGTGGTTATCCTGCTGTGGTTACCTGCTGTGGGGCTATCCTGCTGTGGGGCTATCCTGCTGTGGGGCTATCCTGCTGTGGTTACCTGTTGTGGGGCTATCCTGCTGTGGGGCTATCCTGCTGTGGTTACCTGCTGTGGGGCTATCTTGCTGTGGGGCTATCTCACTGTGGGGATATCCTGCTGAGGTTACCTGCAGTGGGGCTATCTTGCGGTGGGGCTACCGTGCTGTGGGGCTACCGTGCTGTGGGGCTGTCCTTCTGTGGTTACCTGCTGTGGGGCTATCCTTCTGTGGTTACCTGCTGTGGGGCTATCCTGCTGTGGTTACCTGCTGTGGGGCTATCTTGCTGTGGGGCTATCTTACTGTGGGGATATCCTGCTGTGGTTACCTGCTGTGTGGTTATCCTGCTGTGGTTACCTGCTGTGGGGCTCTCCTGCTGTGGGTCTATCCTGCTGTGAGGCTATCTTGCTGTGGGGCTATCTTGCTGTGGGGCTATCTTGCTGTGGGGCTTTCCTGCTGTGGGGCTTTCCTGCTGTGGTTACCTGCTGTGGGGTTATCCTGCTGTGGGGCTACCGTGCTGTAGGGTTACCTGCTGTGGGGCTATCCTGCTGTGGTTACCTGCTGTGGGGCTATCTTGCTGTGGGGCTATCTTACTGTGGTAATATCCTGCTGTGGTTACCTGCTATGGGGCTATCTTACTGTGGGGCTATCTTGCTGTGGGGCTATCTTGCTGTGGGGCTATCTTGCTGTGGGGCTAACTTGCTGTGGGGCTATCTTGCTGTGGGGCTATCTTGCTGTAGGGCTATCTTGCTGTGGGGCTATCCTGCTATGGTTTCCTGCTGTGGTTATCCTGCTGTGGTTATCCTGCTGTGGGGCTATCCTGCTGTGGTTACCTGCTGTGTGGCTATCTTGCTGTGGGGCTATCTTACTGTGGGGCTATCTTGCTGTGGGGCTATCTTGCTGTGGGGCTATCTTGCTGTGGGGCTGTCTTGCTGTGGGGCTGTCTTGCTGTGGGGCTGTCTTGCTGTGGGGCTATCCTGCTGTGGTTATCCTGCTGTGGTTACCTGCTGTGGGGCTATCCTGCTGTGGGGCTATCCTGCTGTGGGGCTATCCTGCTGTGGTTACCTGTTGTGGGGCTATCCTGCTGTGGGGCTATCCTGCTGTGGTTACCTGCTGTGGGGCTATCTTGCTGTGGGGCTATCTCACTGTGGGGATATCCTGCTGAGGTTACCTGCAGTGGGGCTATCTTGCTGTGGGGCTATCTTGCTGTGGGGCTATCCTGCTATGGCTACCTGCTGTGGTTACCTGTTGTAGGGCTATCCTGCTGTGGTTACCTGCTGTGGGGTTATCCTGCTGTCTTTACCTGCAGTGGGGCTATCCTGCTGTGGTTACCTGCTGTGGTGCTATCCTGCTGTGGTTACCTGCTGTGGGGCTATCCTGCTGTGGTTACCTGCTGTGGAGCTATCCTGCTGTGGGGCTATCCTGCTGTGGTTACCTGCTGTGGGGCTATCTTGCTGTGGGGCTATCTTGCTGTGGGGCTATCTTGCTGTGGGGCTTTCCTGCTGTGGTTACCTGCTGTGGGGTTATCCTGCTGTGGGGCTACCGTGCTGTAGGGTTACCTGCTGTGGGGCTATCCTGCTGTGGTTACCTGCTGTGGGGCTATCTTGCTGTGGGGCTATCTTACTGTGGTAATATCCTGCTGTGGTTACCTGCTATGGGGCTATCTTACTGTGGGGCTATCTTGCTGTGGGGCTATCTTACTGTGGGGCTATCTTGCTGTGGGGCTAACTTGCTGTGGGGCTAACTTGCTGTGGGGCTATCTTGCTGTGGGGCTATCTTGCTGTAGGGCTATCTTGCTGTGGGGCTATCCTGCTATGGTTTCCTGCTGTGGTTATCCTGCTGTGGTTATCCTGCTGTGGGGCTATCCTGCTGTGGTTACCTGCTGTGTGGCTATCTTGCTGTGGGGCTATCTTACTGTGGGGCTATCTTGCTGTGGGGCTATCTTGCTGTGGGGCTATCTTGCTGTGGGGCTGTCTTGCTGTGGGGCTGTCTTGCTGTGGGGCTGTCTTGCTGTGGGGCTATCCTGCTGTGGTTATCCTGCTGTGGTTACCTGCTGTGGGGCTATCCTGCTGTGGGGCTATCCTGCTGTGGGGCTATCCTGCTGTGGTTACCTGTTGTGGGGCTATCCTGCTGTGGGGCTATCCTGCTGTGGTTACCTGCTGTGGGGCTATCTTGCTGTGGGGCTATCTTGCTGTGGGGCTATCCTGCTATGGCTACCTGCTGTGGTTACCTGTTGTAGGGCTATCCTGCTGTGGTTACCTGCTGTGGGGTTATCCTGCTGTGGTTACCTGCAGTGGGGCTATCCTGCTGTGGTTACCTGCTGTGGTGCTATCCTGCTGTGGTTACCTGCTGTGGGGCTATCCTGCTGTGGTTACCTGCTGTGGAGCTATCCTGCTGTGGGGCTATCCTGCTGTGGTTACCTGCTGTGGGGCTATCCTGCTGTGGGGCTATCCTGCTGTGGTTACCTGCTGTGGGGCTATCCTGCTGTGGGGCTATCCTGCTGTGGTTACCTGCTGTGGGGCTATCCTGCTGTGGTTACCTGCTGTGGGGCTATCCTGCTGTGGTTACCTGCTGTGGGGCTATCCTGCTGTGGTTACCTGCTGTGGGGCTATCCTGCTGTGGGGCTATCCTGCTGTGGTTACCTGCTGTGGGGCTATCCTGCTGTGGGGCTATCCTGCTGTGGTTACCTGCTGTGGGGCTATCCTGCTGTGGGGCTATCCTGCTGTAGTTACCTGCTGTGGGGCTATCCTGCTGTGGGGCTATCCTGCTGTGGGGCTATCCTGCTGTGTTTACCTGCTGTGGGGCTATCCTGCTGTGGGGCTATCCTGCTGTGGGGTTTTCCTGCTGTGGGGCTATCCTGCTGTGGTTACCTGCTGTGGGGCTATCCTGCTGTGGGGCTATCCTGCTGTGGTTACCTGTTGTGGGGCTACCTTGCTGTGGGGCTATCCTGCTGTGGTTACCTGCTGTGGGGCTATCCTGCTGTGGGGCTATCCTGCTGTGGGGCTATCCTGCTGTGGTTACCTGCTGTGGGGCTATCCTGCTGTGGTTACCTGCTGTGGGGCTATCCTGCTGTGGTTACCTGCTGTGGGGCTATCCTGCTGTGGGGCTATCCTGCTGTGGTTACCTGCTGTGGGACTATCCTGCTGTGGGGCTATCCTGCTGTGGTTACCTGCTGTGGGGCTATCCTGCTGTGGGGCTATCCTGCTGTAGTTACCTGCTGTGGGGCTATCCTGCTGTGGGGCAATCCTGCTGTGTTTACCTGCTGTGGGGCTATCCTGCTGTGGGGCTATCCTGCTGTGGGGTTTTCCTGCTGTGGGGCTATCCTGCTGTGGGGCTATCCTGCTGTGGTTACCTGCTGTGGGGCTATCCTGCTGTGGGGCTATCCTGCTGTGGGGCTATCCTGCTGTGGTTACCTGTTGTGGGGCTACCTTGCTGTGGGGCTATCCTGCTGTGGTTACCTGTTGTAGGGCAATCCTGCTGTGGTTACCTGTTGTAAGGCTATCCTGCTGTGGTTACCTGTTGTAGGGCTATCCTGCTGTGGTTACCTGCTGTGGGGTTATCCTGCTGTGGTTACCTGCTGTGGGGCTATCCTGCTGTGGTTACCTGCTGTGGGGCTATCCTGCTGTGGTGCTATCCTGCTGTGGTTACCTGCTGTGGGGCTACCTTTCTGTGGGGCTATCCTGCTGTGGGGCTATCCTGCTGTGGTTACCTGCTGTGGGGCTATCCTGCTGTGGGGCTATCCTGCTGTGGTTACCTGTTGTGGGGCTATCCTGCTGTGGGGCTATCATGCTGTGGTTACCTGTTGTGGGGCTACCTTGCTGTGGGGCTATCCTGCTGTGGGTACCTGTTGTAGGGCTATCCTGCTGTGGTTACCTGTTGTAGGGCTATCCTGCTGTGGTTACCTGTTGTAGGGCTATCCTGCTGTGGTTACCTGCTGTGGGGTTATCCTGCTGTGGTTACCTGTTGTGGGGCTACCTTGCTGTGGGGCTATCCTGCTGTGGTTACCTGCTGTGGGGCTATCCTGCTGTGGGGCTATCCTGCTGTGGTTACCTGCTGTGGGGCTATCCTGCTGTGGTTACCTGCTGTGGGGCTATCCTGCTGTGGTTACCTGCTGTGGGGCTATCCTGCTGTGGGGCTATCCTGCTGTGGTTACCTGCTGTGGGACTATCCTGCTGTGGGGCTATCCTGCTGTGGTTACCTGCTGTGGGGCTATCCTGCTGTGGGGCTATCCTGCTGTAGTTACCTGCTGTGGGGCTATCCTGCTGTGGGGCAATCCTGCTGTGTTTACCTGCTGTGGGGTTTTCCTGCTGTGGGGCTATCCTGCTGTAGGGCTATCCTGCTGTGGTTACCTGCTGTGGGGCTATCCTGCTGTGGGGCTATCCTGCTGTGGGGCTATCCTGCTGTGGTTACCTGTTGTGGGGCTACCTTGCTGTGGGGCTATCCTTCTGTGGTTACCTGTTGTAGGGCTATCCTGCTGTGGTTACCTGCTGTCGGGCTATCCTGCTGTGGGGCTATCCTGCTGTGGTTACCTGTTGTGGGGCTACCTTGCTGTGGGGCTATCCTGCTGTGGTTACCTGCTGTGGGGCTATCCTGCTGTGGTTACCTGCTGTGGGGCTATCCTGCTGTGGGGCTATCCTGCTGTAGTTACCTGCTGTGGGGCTATCCTGCTGTGGGGCAATCCTGCTGTGTTTACCTGCTGTGGGGTTTTCCTGCTGTGGGGCTATCCTGCTGTAGGGCTATCCTGCTGTGGTTACCTGCTGTGGGGCTATCCTGCTGTGGGGCTATCCTGCTGTGGGGCTATCCTGCTGTGGTTACCTGTTGTGGGGCTACCTTGCTGTGGGGCTATCCTTCTGTGGTTACCTGTTGTAGGGCTATCCTGCTGTGGTTACCTGCTGTCGGGCTATCCTGCTGTGGGGCTATCCTGCTGTGGTTACCTGTTGTGGGGCTACCTTGCTGTGGGGCTATCCTGCTGTGGTTACCTGCTGTGGGGCTATCCTGCTGTGGGGCTATCCTGCTGTGGTTACCTGCTGTGGGGCTATCCTGCTGTGGGGCTATCCTGCTAGAAAGCGATTTGCAGCGTTTGTCACATTGCACAGCTGGAAAGGTGCAGTAGCCCGAAGATGGTCGGTAGATAGAAGTAAAGTGATCGCGGACAATTTGCGTCAATATACATTTTTCATTTTCAGGGTCAGACTAGGATACTGATGGTACCCTAACTCTCCCCCTCTCCCTACCCCAGCCCTGACTCTTTCTCCCCGGTGCCTAAACCTAACCTCCCCCTTCTCGCATCTTAAATCCAACCATCCAGCCTTAGTGCCTAACTCTACCCCTCTCCCTTACCGCCTAACCCTCCCTCTAACCCTGCTACTTACCTTCAGGATCCAGGCGGTCAGGAGGCCAGTGCTGGGTTCTGACATGTGTCGGTATTCCAGCGTCGGCATTCTGAACGATGGAATTCCTGCAGTCGGTATAATGACTGTGTCCCATTTGAATAAATATGCCCTTTTAGCCATATAGAGAGTTTTCAAATTTATGACATAACTATGTGACCCCTATGCTCTTTAGTAGAGGGGTTTCACATACACGCCATTAAGTGCCATTTTTCTTTTTTGTCATATTACAGACATGGTAACAAGGAGAGTTCTACCTTTGTTCATTTGTAGCCTACACTACACTATTATATACTACACTATTATACACTACACTATTATACACTACACTATTATACACTACACTATTATACATTACACTATTATACACTACACTATTATACATTACACTATTATACACTACACTATTATACATTACACTATTATACACTACACTATTATACACTACACTATTATACTACACTATTATACACTACACTATTATACACTACACTATTATACAATACACTATTATACATTACACTATTATACACTACACTATTATACACTACACTATTATACATTACACTATTATACATTACACTATTATACACTACACTATTATACACTACACTATTATACATTACACTATTATACATTACACTATTATACACTACACTATTATACACTACACTATTATACACTACACTATTATACATTACACTATTATACACTACACTATTATACACTACACTATTATACACTACACTATTATACTACACTATTGATCTAAGAAAACTGGGAGGGTAAGTACAGTACAGGCCACACCTCCATAATACTGGTCACACCGTACAGTACAGACCACACCTCCATAATACTGGTCACACCGTACAGTACAGACCACACCTCCATAATACTGGTCACACCGTACAGTACAGACCACACCTCCATAATACTGGTCACACCATACAGTACAGACCACACCTCCATAATACTGGTCACACCATACAGTACAGGCCACACCTCCATAATAATGGTCACACCATACAGTACAGGCCACACCTCCATAATTCTGGCCACACCATACCGCACAGTACAGGCCACACCTCCATAATACTGGTCACACCGTACAGTACAGGCCACACCTCCATAATACTGGTCACACCGTACAGTACAGGCCACACCTCCATAATAATGGTCACACCATACAGTACAGGCCACTCCTCCATAATTCTGGCCACACCATACCGCACAGTATAGGCCACACCTCCATAATACTGGTCACACCGTACAGTACAGGCCACACCTCCATAATACTGGTCACACCGTACAGTACAGGCCACACCTCCATAATACTGGTCACACGGTACAGTACAGACAACTCCTCCATAATACTGGTCACACACCGTACAGTACAGGCCACAACTCCATAATACTGGTCACACCGTACAGTACAGGCCACACCTCCATAATACTGGTCACACCGTACAGTACAGGCCACACCTCCATAATACTGGTCACACCATACAGTACAGGCCACACCTCCATAATACTGGTCACACCGTACAGTACAGGCCACACCTCCATAATACTGGTCACACCATGCAGTACAGGCCACACCTCCATAATACTGGTCACACCATACAGTACAGGCCACACCTCCATAATACTGGTCACACCGTACTGTACAGGCCACACCTCCACAATACTGATCACACCGTACAGTACAGGTCACACCTCCTTAATACTGGTCACTCCAGTCCGCACAGTACAGGCCACACCTCCATAATACTGGTCACACCGTACAGTACAGGCCACACCTCCATAATTCTGGCCACACAGTACAGGCCACACCTCCATAATACTGGTCACACCGTACAGTACAGGCCACACCTCCACAATACTGGTCACACCCTACTGTACAGGCCACACCTCCATAATACTGGTCACACACCATACAGTACAGGCCACTCCTCCATAATACTGGCCACACCGTACAGTACAGGCCACACCTCCATAATACTGGTCACACACCGTACAGTACAGGCCACACCTCCATAATACTGGTCACACCGTACAGTACAGGCCACACCTCCATAATACTGGTCACACCGTACAGTACAGGCCACACCTCCATAATACTGGTCACACCGTACAGTACAGGCCACACCTCCATAATACTGGTCACACCGTACAGTACAGGCCACACCTCCATAATACTGGTCACACCTTACAGTACAGGCCACTCCTCCATAATACTGGTCACACCGTACAGTTCAGGCCACTCCTCCATAATACTGGTCACACCGTACAGTACAGACCACACCTCCATAATACTGGTCACACACCGTACAGTACAGGCCACACCTCCATAATACTGGTCACACCGTACAGTACAGGCCACACCTCCATAAAACTGGTCACACCGTACAGTACAGGCCACACCTCCATAATACTGGTCACACCGTACAGTACAGACCACACCTCCATAATACTGGTCACACCGTACAGTACAGGCCACACCTCCATAATACTGGTCACACCGTACAGTACAGGCCACTCCTCCATAATACTGGTCACACCGTACAGTACAGGCCACACCTCCATAATACTGGTCACACCGTACAGTACAGGCCACACCTCCATAATACTGGTCACACCGTACAGTACAGGCCACACCTCCATAATACTGGTCACACCGTACAGTACAGGCCACTCCTCCATAATACTGGTCACACCGTACAGTACAGGCCACATCTCCATAATACTGGTCACACCGTACAGTACAGGCCACACCTCCATAATACTGGTCACACCGTACAGTACAGGCCACACCTCCATAATACTGGTCACACCGTACAGTACAGGCCACACCTCCATAATACTGGTCACACCGTACAGTACAGGCCACACCTCCATAATACTGGTCACACCGTACAGTACAGGCCACACCTCCATAATACTAGTCACACCGTACAGTACAGGCCACACCTCCATAATACTGGTCACACCGTACAGTACAGACCACACCTCCATAATACTGGTCACACCGTACAGTACAGGCCACACCTCCATAATACTGGTCAGACCGTACAGTACAGGCCACACCTCCATAATACTGGTCACACCGTACAGTACAGGCCACACCTCCATAATACTGGTCACACCGTACAGTACAGGCCACTCCTCCATAATACTGGTCACACCGTACAGTACAGGCCACACCTCCATAATACTGGTCACACCGTACAGTACAGGCCACACTTCCATAATACTGGTCACACCGTACAGTACAGGCCACACCTCCATAATACTGGTCACACCGTACAGTACAGGCCACTCCTCCATAATACTGGTCACACCGTACAGTACAGACCACACCTCCATAATACTGGTCACACCGTACAGTACAGGCCACACCTCCATAATACTGGTCACACCGTACAGTACAGGCCACTCCTCCATAATACTGCTCACACCGTACAGTACAGGCCACTCCTCCATAATACTGGTCACACCGTACAGTACAGACCACACCTCCATAATACTGGTCACACACCGTACAGTACAGACCACACCTCCATAATACTGGTCACACCGTACAGTACAGACCACTCCTCCATAATACTGGTCACACCGTACAGTACAGACCACTCCTCCATAATACTGGTCACACACCGTACAGTACAGACCACTCCTCCATAATACTGGTCACACCGTACAGTACAGACCACTCCTCCATAATACTGGTCACACACCGTACAGTACAGACCACACCTCCATAATACTGGTCACACACCCACATCACTAACACAGCCCCGTCTTGCTAGGCACACAATAGGCCCTTCATAAATGTCATCTCCTGGCCCATGTGGACCTTAATCTGGCGCTGGGTGCTCCCCTATCTGTGTGCTGCTCTTGTTCATTGATCTTTGTTGAGCATAACACTTCTGACCGGATCGTCTCTGTACATTGTAATTATCTCCTCATACTACATAAATTCCTGTACTATACTGTATTGCCTTGTCCCAATGTATCACATCTGTCCACTTTAATCATTTGTTTAATAACCAATTCCTGCACCCACTACTCACACACTGTACCTCTCTTTATATATCACTTTAGGAGCTGAGGGCCTGATTCTGACCCACTCTCGAGCGCTGAGCGCTCGCAAGCGGGTCAATGGAGCCCAAGTGCTCATGCGCATGACGGAGGCGGCTCCGTCGTGCGCATGCGCGAAACCCGAATAACGACGGGGTAGCCATTGTTATGGGTCTCGCACCAAAGGGGGCGCGCTGTCAATGGTGATTGACAGCACGGCCCCTTTGGTGGGCGTGCCGGGGGCGTGGCTGCCCAGACGGAGGCGATCCCATGGGAACGCCTACCGTCTGGGTCCGGCCCCACTGACATCACTAGTGAAGTCAGTGGGAGTGCTTATGGTTCTGATCGAGCCAAAATCACTCCAGGGCTTGCGGCAGGGAGACCCTACCGCAGGGTCTCGTCGCAAGCCCGATGGTCGCGATGGTCTTGACCATCGCGACCATCATCATGGACGCTTGCATAAGCTGTGGGTGGTAACCCACAACTATGCGAACGTCCAAAAGGCCGCTCCAATATTAGGTAGGAGGAACCTGAGCTCATACATTAACAGCACTGTTCTTTTAGCGGTATTTTTCAACATTTAACAAATTAAATCCACACTCTCCCCACATCACACAGCCTCCACATCACACAGCCTCCACATCACACAGCCTCCACATCACACAGCCTCCACATCACACAGCCTTCACATCACACTGTCCCCACATCACACTCTCCCCACATCACACTCTCCCCACATCACACTGTCCCTACATCACAATGTCCCCACATCACACAGCCTCCACATCACACAGCCTCCACATCACACATCCTCCACATCACACAGCCTCCACATCACACTGTCCCTACATCACACATCCTCCACATCACATTGTCCCTACATCACACTGTCCCCACATCACACTGTCCCCACATCACACTGTCCCCACATCACACTGTTCCTACATCACACAGCCTCCACATCACACTGTCCCTACATCACACTGTCCCAACATCACACTGTCCCCACATCACACAGCCTCCACATCACACTGTCCCTACATCACACAGCCTCCACATCACACTGTCCCTACGTCACACATCCTCGACGTCACACTGTCCCTACATCACACATACTCGACGTCACACTGTCCCTACATCACAATGTCCCCACATCACACAGCATCCACATCACACAGCCTCCACATCACACTGTCCCTACATCACACATCCTCCACATCACACAGCCTCCACATCACACAGCCTCCACATCACACTGTCCCTACATGACACATCCTCCACATCACACAGCCTCCACATCACACTGTCCCTACATCACACATCCTCCACATCACACTGTCCCTACATCACACTGTCCCCACATCACACTGTCCCCACATCACACTGTCCCAACATCACACATCCTCCACATCACACTGTCCCCACATCACAATGTCCCCACATCACACAGCCCCCACATCACACATCCTCCACGTCACTGTCCCCACGTCACACTGTCCCCACATCACACAACCTCCACGTCACTGTCCCCACGTCACACTGTCCCCACATCACACTTTATCTACATCACACTGTCCCTACATCACACATCCTCCACGTCACACTGTCCCTACATCACACTGTCCCCACATCACACTGTCCCTACATCACACATCCTCCACGTCACACTTTCCCTACATCACACAGCCTCCACGTCATACTGTCCCCACGTCACACTGTCCCCACGTCACACTGTCCCTACATCACACATCCTCCACATCACACTGTCCCCACATCACACTGTCCCCACATCACACTGTCCCTACATCACACATCATCCACGTCACACTTTCCCTACATCACACAGCCTCCACGTCAAACTGTCCCTACATCACACTGTCCCCACATCACACTCAGCGCCGTAGCTAGACGGCAGTGCACCCTGTGCAGCACTGCCGCCCCTCTCTCTCCCTCTCCACCCCCCTCCTCCCCACCCTGAGCACTTACCCTGACTTCCGAGGGGAGGAGCGAGGGCGGGATCCTACGCCGATATTCAATGTCCGGCGCGCACCACTGCCGGAGGTCTCTATCTGCAGACCTCCAGCACAGAGAAGTGTGTGGCCGGTGCCGCTGGAGAATTCCGCCCTATGCGGAGGCACCGGCCGCACCACCCTCCCTACGGCCCTGATCACACTGTCCCTACATCACACATCCTCCACGTCACACTGTCCCAACATCACACTGTCCCTACATCACACAGCCTCCACATCACACAGCCTCCAAATCACACATCCTCCACATCACATTTTCCCTACATCACACATCCTCCACATCACACTGTCCCTACATCACACATCCTCCACGTCACACTGTCCCTACATCACACAGCCTCCACATCACACTGTCCCTACATCACACAGCCTCAACATCACACAGCCTCCACATCACACAGCCTCCACATCACACTGTCCCTACATCACACTGTCCCTACATCACACTGTCCCTACATCACACAGCCTCCACATCACACTGTACCTACATCACACTGTCCCTACATCACACAGCCTCCACATCACACAGTCTCCACATCATGCTGCCTACACATCACACTGTCCCTACATCACACTGTCCCTACATCACACAGCCTCCACATCACACAGCCTCCACGTCACACAGTCTCCACTTCACACTGTCCCTACATCACACAGCCTTCACATCACATTGTCCCTACATCACACAGCCTCCACATCACATTGTTCCTACATCACACAGCCTTCACATCACATTGTCGCTACATCACACATCCTCCACGTCACACTGTCCCTACATCACACAGCCTCCACATCACACAGCCTCCACATCACACATCCTCCACGTCACACTGTCCCTACATCACACAGCCTCCACATCACACAGCCTCCACGTCACACTGTCCCTACATCACACAGCCTTCACATCACATTGTCCCTACATCACACAGCCTCCACATCACATTGTCCCTACATCACACATCCTCCACGTCACACTGACCCTACATCACACAGCCTCCACATCACACAGCCTCCACATCACACAGCCTCCACATCACACAGCCTCCACATCACACAGCCTCCACATCACACTGTCCCTACATCACACTGTCCCTACATCACACAGCCTCCACATCACACTGTCCCTACATCACACTGTCCCTGCATCACACTGTCCCTACATCACACAGCCTCTACATCACACAGCCTCCACATCACACAGTCTCCACATCACACTGCCTCCACATCACACTGTCCCTACATCACACTGTCCCTACATCATACAGCCTCCACATCATACAGCCTCCACATCATACAGCCTCCACATCACACAGTCTCCACATCACACAGTCTCCACATCACACAGTACCTACATCACACTGTCCCTACATCACACATCCTCCACATCACATTGTCCCTACATCACGCAGTCTCCACATCACACTGTCCCTACATCACACAGTACCTACATCACACTGTCCCTACATCACACATCCTCCACATCACATTGTCCCTACATCACACAGCCTCCACATCACACAGCCTCCACATCACACAGCCTCCACTTCACACATCCTCCACATCACACTGTCCCTACATCACACAGCCTTCACATCACATTGTCCCTACATCACACATCCTCCACATCACATTATCCCTACATCACACATCCTCCACGTCACACTGTCCCTACATCACGCAGTCTCCACATCACACTGTCCCTACATCACACTGTCCCTATATCACACTGTCCCTACATCACACAGCCTCCACATCATACAGCCTCCACATCATACAGCCTCCCCATCACACAGCCTCCCCATCACACAGCCTCCCCATCACACTGTCCCTACATCACACTGTCCCTACATCACACTGTCCCTACATCACACATCCTCCACATCACATTGTCCCTACATCACATTGACCCTACATCACACATCCTGCACATCACACATCCTCCACGTCACACTGTCCCTACATCACACAGCCTCCACATCACACATCCTCCACGTCACACTGTCCCTACATCACACAGCCTCCACATCACACATCCTCCACGTCACACTGTCCCTACATCACACAGCCTTCACATCACATTGTCCCTACATCACACATCCTCCACATCACATTGTCCCTACATCACACATCCTCCACGTCACACAGCCTCCACATCACACAGCCTCCACATCTTACAGCCTCCACATTACACTGTCCCGACATCACACTGTCCCTACATCACACAGCCTCCACATCATACAGCCTCCACATCACACAGCCTCCACATCACACAGCCTCCACATCACACAGCCTCCACATCACACAGTCTCCACATCACACTGTCCCTACATCACACTGTCCCTACATCACACTGTCCCTACATCACACATCCTCCACATCACATTCTCCCTACATCACACAGCCTCCACATCACACAGCCTCCACATCACACATCCTCCACGTCACACTGTCCATACATCACACAGCCTTCACATCACATTGTCCCTACATCACACATCCTCCACGTCACACTGTCCCTACATCACACAGTCTCCACATCACACTGTCTCCACATCACACTGCCTCCACATCACACTGTCCCTACATCACACTGTCCCTACATCACACTGTCCCTACATCACACTGTCCCTACATCACACAGCCTCCACATCATACAGCCTCCACATCACACATCCTCCACATCACATTGTCCCTACATCACACTGTCCCTACATCACACAGCCTTCACATCACATTGTCCCTACATCACACATCCTCCACATCACATTATCCCTACATCACACATCCTCCACGTCACACTGTCCCTACATCACGCAGTCTCCACATCACACTGTCCCTACATCACACTGTCCCTATATCACACTGTCCCTACATCACACAGCCTCCACATCATACAGCCTCCACATCATACAGCCTCCACATCACACAGCCTCCGCATCACACAGTCTCCACATCACACTGTCCCTACATCACACTGTCCCTACATCACACTGTCCCTACATCACACATCCTCCACATCACACTGTCCCTACATCACACTGTCCCTACATCACACTGTCCCTACATCACACATCCTCTACATCACATTGTCCCTACATCACATTGACCCTACATCACACTGTCCCTACATCACACAGCCTCCACATCACACAGCCTGCACATCACACATCCTCCACGTCACACTGTCCCTACATCACACAGCCTCCACATCACACATCCTCCACGTCACACTGTCCCTACATCACACAGCCTTCACATCACATTGTCCCTACATCACACATCCTCCACATCACATTGTCCCTACATCACACATCCTCCACGTCACACAGCCTCAACATCACACAGCCTCCACATCACACAGCCTCCACATTACACTGTCCCTACATCACACTGTTCCTACATCACACAGCCTCCACATCACACTGTCCCTACATCACACTGTCCCTACATCACACAGCCTCTACATCACACAGCCTCCACATCACACAGCCTCCACATCACACAGTCTCCACATCACACAGTCTCCACATCACACTGCCTCCACATCACACTGTCCCGACATCACACTGTCCCTACATCACACAGCCTCCACATCATACAGCCTCCACATCACACAGCCTCCACATCACACAGCCTCCACATCACACAACCTCCACATCACACATCCTCCACGTCACACTGTCCCTACATCACACAGCCTTCACATCACATTGTCCTTACATCACACATCCTCCACGTCACACTGTCCCTACATCACGCAGCCTTCACATCACATTGTCCCTACATCACACATCCTCCACGTCACACTGTCCCTACATCACACATCCTCCACATCACATTATCCCTACATCACACATCCTCCACGTCACACTGTCCCTACATCACGCAGTCTCCACATCACACTGTCCCTACATCACACTGTCCCTATATCACACTGTCCCTACATCACACAGCCTCCACATCATACAGCCTCCACATCATACAGCCTCCACATCACACAGCCTCCCCATCACACAGCCTCCCCATCACACTGTCCCTACATCACACTGTCCCTACATCACACTGTCCCTACATCACACATCCTCCACATCACATTGTCCCTACATCACATTGACCCTACATCACACAGCCTCCACATCACACAGCCTGCACATCACACATCCTCCACGTCACACTGTCCCTACATCACACAGCCTCCACATCACACATCCTCCACGTCACACTGTCCCTACATCACACAGCCTTCACATCACATTGTCCCTACATCACACATCCTCCACATCACATTGTCCCTACATCACACATCCTCCACGTCACACAGCCTCCACATCACACAGCCTCCACATCACACAGCCTCCACATCTTACAGCCTCCACATTACACTGTCCCTACATCACACTGTTCCTACATCACACAGCCTCCACATCACACTGTCCCTACATCACACTGTCCCTATATCATACAGCCTCTACATCACACAGCCTCCACATCACACAGCCTCCACATCACACAGCCTCCACATCACACAGCCTCCACATCACACAGTCTCCACATCACACAGTCTCCACATCACACTGCCTCCACATCACACAGCCTCCACATCATACAGCCTCCACATCACACAGCCTCCACATCACACAGCCTCCACATCACACAGCCTCCACATCACACAGCCTCCACATCACACAGTCTCCACATCACACTGTCCCTACATCACACTGTCCCTACATCACACTGTCCCTACATCACACATCCTCCACATCACATTCTCCCTACATCACACAGCCTCCACATCACACAGCCTCCACATCACACATCCTCCACGTCACACTGTCCATACATCACACAGCCTTCACATCACATTGTCCCTACATCACACATCCTCCACGTCACACTGTCCCTACATCACACAGTCTCCACATCACACTGTCTCCACATCACACTGTCACTACATCACACAGCCTCCACATCATACAGCCTCCACATCACACATCCTCCACATCACATTGTCCCTACATCACACTGTCCCTACATCACACAGCCTTCACATCACATTGTCCCTACATCACACATCCTCCACATCACATTATCCCTACATCACACATCCTCCACGTCACACTGTCCCTACATCACGCAGTCTCCACATCACACTGTCCCTACATCACACTGTCCCTATATCACACTGTCCCTACATCACACAGCCTCCACATCATACAGCCTCCACATCATACAGCCTCCACATCACACAGCCTCCCCATCACACAGTCTCCACATCACACTGTCCCTACATCACACTGTCCCTACATCACACATCCTCCACATCACACTGTCCCTACATCACACTGTCCCTACATCACACTGTCCCTACATCACACATCCTCCACATCACATTGTCCCTACATCACATTGACCCTACATCACACTGTCCCTACATCACACAGCCTCCACATCACACAGCCTGCACATCACACATCCTCCACGTCACACTGTCCCTACATCACACAGCCTCCACATCACACATCCTCCACGTCACACTGTCCCTACATCACACAGCCTTCACATCACATTGTCCCTACATCACACATCCTCCACATCACATTGTCCCTACATCACACATCCTCCACGTCACACAGCCTCAACATCACACAGCCTCCACATCACACAGCCTCCACATCACACAGCCTCCACATTACACTGTCCCTACATCACACTGTTCCTACATCACACAGCCTCCACATCACACTGTCCCTACATCACACTGTCCCTACATCACACAGCCTCTACATCACACAGCCTCCACATCACACAGTCTCCACATCACACAGTCTCCACATCACACTGTCCCGACATCACACTGTCCCTACATCACACAGCCTCCACATCATACAGCCTCCACATCACACAGCCTCCACATCACACAGCCTCCACATCACACAGCCTCCACATCACACAGTCTCCACATCACACTGTCCCTACATCACACTGTCCCTACATCACACTGTCCCTACATCACACATCCTCCACATCACATTCTCCCTACATCACACAGCCTCCACATCACACAACCTCCACATCACACATCCTCCACGTCACACTGTCCCTACATCACACAGCCTTCACATCACATTGTCCCTACATCACACATCCTCCACGTCACACTGTCCCTACATCACGCAGTCTCCACATCACACTGCCTCCACATCACACTGCCTCCACATCACACTGTCCCTACAACACACTGTCCCTACATCACACAGCCTCCACATCACACAGCCTCCACATCACACAGCCTCCACATCACACAGCCTCCACATTACACTGTCCCTACATCACACTGTTCCTACATCACACAGCCTCCACATCACACTGTCCATACATCACACTGTCCCTATATCACACAGCCTCTACATAACACAGCCTCCACATCACACAGCCTCCACATCACACAGCCTCCACATTACACAGTCTCCACATCACACAGTCTCCACATCACACTGCCTCCACATCACACTGTCCCGACATCACACTGTCCCTACATCACACAGCCTCCACATCATACAGCCTCCACATCACACAGCCTCCACATCACACAGCCTCCACATCACACAGTCTCCACATCACACTGTCCCTACATCACACTGTCCCTACATCACACTGTCCCTACATCACACATCCTCCACATCACATTCTCCCTACATCACACAGCCTCCACATCACACATCCTCCACGTCACACTGTCCCTACATCACACAGCCTTCAAATCACATTGTCCCTACATCACACATCCTCCACGTCACACTGTCCCTACATCACGCAGTCTCAAATCACACTGCCTCCACATCACACTGCCTCCACATCACACTGTCCCTACATCACACTGTCCCTACATCACACAGCCTCCACATCATACAGCCTCCACATCACACATCCTCCACATCACATTGTCCCTACATCACACTGTCCCTACATCACACAGCCTTCACATCACATTGTCCCTACATCACACATCCTCCACATCACATTGTCCCTACATCACACATCCTCCACGCCACACTGTCCCTACATCACACAGCCTCCACATCACACAGCCTCCACATCACACAGCCTCCACATTACACTGTCCCTACATCACACTGACCCTACATCACACAGCCTGCACATCACACTGTCCCTACATCACACAGCCTCTACATCACACAGCCTCCACATCACACAGTCCCTACATCACACTGTCCCTACATCACACTGTCCCTACATCACACAGCCTCCACATCATACAGCCTCCACATCATACAGCCTCCACATCACACTGCCTCCACATCACACAGCCTCCACATCACACAGCCTCCACATCACACAGCCTCCACATCACACTGTCCCTACATCACACTGTCCCTACATCACACATCCTCCACATCACAATGTCCCTACATCACACAGCCTCCACATCACACATCCTCCACATCACACTGTCCCTACATCACACAGCCTTCACATCACATTGTCCCTACATCACACATCCTCCACATCACATTGTCCCTACATCACACATCCTCCACGTCACACTGTCCCTACATCACGCAGTCTCCACATCACACTGTCCCTACATCACACTGTCCCTACATCACACAGCCTCCACATCATACAGCCTCCACATCATACAGCCTCCACATCACACAGCCTCCACATCACACAGCCTCCACATTACACTGTCCCTACATCACACATCCTCCACATCACACTGTCCCTACATCACACTGTCCCTACATCACACTGTCCCTACATCACACATCCTCCACATCACATTGTCCCTACATCACATTGTCCCTACATCACACAGCCTCCACATCACACAGCCTGCACATCACACATCCTCCACGTCACACTGTCCCTACATCACACAGCCTCCACATCACACATCCTCCACGTCACACTGTCCCTACATCACACAGCCTTCACATCACATTGTCCCTACATCACACATCCTCCACGTCACATTGTCCCTACATCACACATCCTCCACGTCACACTGTCCCTACATCACTCTGCCTCCACATCACTATGCCTCCACATCACACAGCCTCCACATCACACAGCCTCCACATCACACAGCCTCCACATCACACAGCCTCCACATTACACTGTCCCTACATCACACTGTCCCTACATCACACAGCCTGCACATCACACTGTCCCTACATCACACAGCCTCTACATCACACAGCCTCCACATCACACAGTCCCTACATCACACTGTCCCTACATCACACTGTCCCTACATCACACAGCCTCCACATCATACAGCCTCCACATCATACAGCCTCCACATCACACTGCCTCCACATCACACAGCCTCCACATCACACAGCCTCCACATCACACAGCCTCCACATCACACTGTCCCTACATCACACTGTCCCTACATCACACAGCCTCCACTTCACACTGTCCCTACATCGCACTGTCCCTATATCACACAGCCTCTACATCACACAGCCTCTACATCACACAGCCTCCACATCACACAGCCTCCACATCACACAGTCTCCACATCACACTGCCTCCACATCACACTGTCACATCATCACACTGTCCCTACATCACACAGCCTCCACATCATACAGCCTCCACATCACACAGCCTCCACATCACAAAGCCTCCACATCACACAGCCTCCACATCACACAGTCTCCACATCACCCTGTCCCTACATCTCACATCCTCCACATCACATTGTCCCTACATCACACAGCCTCCACATCACACAGCCTCCACATCACACATCCTCCACGTCACACTGTCCCTACATCACACAGCCTTCACATCACATTGTCCCTACATCACACATCCTCCACATCACATTGTCCCTACATTACAGTTCCTCCACGTCACACTGTCCCTACATCACGCAGTCTCCACATCACACTGCCTCCACATCACACTGTCCCTACATCACACTGTCCCTACATCACACTGTCCCTACATCACACAGCCTCCATATCATACAGCCTCCACATCACACAGTCTCCACATCAAACTGTCCCTACATCACACATCCTCCACATCACACTGTCCCTAAATCACACTGTCCCTACATCACACATCCTCCACATCACATTGTCCCTACATCACATTCTCGCTACATCACACATCCTCCACGTCACACTGTCCCTACATCACACAGTCTCCACATCACACTGTCCCTACTTCACACTGTCCCTACATCACACTGTCCCTACATCACACTGTCCCTACATCACACAGCCTCCACATCACACTGTCTCTACATCACACTGTCCCTACATCACACTGTCCCTACATCACACATCCTCCACATCACACTGTCCCTACATCACACTGTCCCTACATCACACTGTCCCTACATCACACAGCCTCCACATCACACTGTCCCTACATCACACTGTCCCTACATCACACTGTCCCTACATCACACAGCCTCCACATCATACAGCCTCCACATCACACATCCTCCACATCACATTGTCCCTACATCACACTGTCCCTACATCACACAGCCTTCACATCACATTGTCCCTACATCACACATCCTCCACATCACATTATCCCTACATCACACATCCTCCACGTCACACTGTCCCTACATCACACAGTCTCCACATCACACTGTCCCTACATCACACTGTCCCTACATCACACAGCCTCCACATCATACAGCCTCCACATCATACAGCCTCCACATCACACAGCCTCCCCATCACACAGTCTCCACATCACACTGTCCCTACATCACACTGTCCCTACATCACACTGTCCCTACATCACACATCCTCCACATCACATTGTCCCTACATCACACTGTCCCTACATCACACTGTCCCTACATCACACATCCTCCACATCACATTGTCCCTACATCACATTGACCCTACATCACACTGTCCCTACATCACACAGCCTGCACATCACACATCCTCCACGTCACACTGTCCCTACATCACACAGCCTCCACATCACACATCCTCCACGTCACACTGTCCCTACATCACACAGCCTTCACATCACATTGTCCCTACATCACACATCCTCCACATCACATTGTCCCTACATCACACATCCTCCACGTCACACAGCCTCCACATCACACAGCCTCCACATCACACAGCCTCCACAACACACAGCCTCCACATTACACTGTCCCTACATCACACTGTTCCTACATCACACAGCCTCCACATCACACTGTCCCTACATCACACTGTCCCTACATCACACAGCCTCTACATCACACAGCCTCCACATCACACAGCCTCCACATCACACAGTCTCCACATCACACAGTCTCCACATCACACTGCCTCCACATCACACTGTCCCGACATCACACTGTCCCTACATCACACAGCCTCCACATCATACAGCCTCCACATCACACAGCCTCCACATCCCCAAGTCTCCACATCACACTGTCCCTACATCACACTGTCCCTACATCACACTGTCCCTACATCACACAGCCTGCACATCACACTGTCCCTACATCACACAGCCTCTACATCACACAGCCTCCACATCACACAGTCCCTACATCACACTGTCCCTACATCACACTGTCCCTACATCACACAGCCTCCACATCATACAGCCTCCACATCATACAGCCTCCACATCACACTGCCTCCACATCACACAGCCTCCACATCACACAGCCTCCACATCACACAGCCTCCACATCACACTGTCCCTACATCACACTGTCCCTACATCACACATCCTCCACATCACAATGTCCCTACATCACACAGCCTCCACATCACACATCCTCCACATCACACTGTCCCTACATCACACAGCCTTCACATCACATTGTCCCTACATCACACATCCTCCACATCACATTGTCCCTACATCACACATCCTCCACGTCACACTGTCCCTACATCACGCAGTCTCCACATCACACTGTCCCTACATCACACTCTCCCTACATCACACAGCCTCCACATCATACAGCCTCCACATCATACAGCCTCCACATCACACAGCCTCCACATCACACAGCCTCCACATCACACAGCCTCCACATTACACTGTCCCTACATCACACATCCTCCACATCACACTGTCCCTACATCACACTGTCCCTACATCACACTGTCCCTACATCACACATCCTCCACATCACATTGTCCCTACATCACATTGTCCCTACATCACACAGCCTCCACATCACACAGCCTGCACATCACACATCCTCCACGTCACACTGTCCCTACATCACACAGCCTCCACATCACACATCCTCCACGTCACACTGTCCCTACATCACACAGCCTTCACATCACATTGTCCCTACATCACACATCCTCCACGTCACATTGTCCCTACATCACACATCCTCCACGTCACACTGTCCCTACATCACTCTGCCTCCACATCACTCTGCCTCCACATCACACAGCCTCCACATCACACAGCCTCCACATCACACAGCCTCCACATCACACAGCCTCCACATTACACTGTCCCTACATCACACTGTCCCTACATCACACAGCCTGCACATCACACTGTCCCTACATCACACAGCCTCCACATCACACAGTCCCTACATCACACTGTCCCTACATCACACTGTCCCTACATCACACAGCCTCCACATCATACAGCCTCCACATCATACAGCCTCCACATCACACTGCCTCCACATCACACAGCCTCCACATCACACAGCCTCCACATCACACAGCCTCCACATCACACTGTCCCTACATCACACATCCTCCACATCACAATGTCCCTACATCACACAGCCTCCACATCACACATCCTCCACATCACACTGTCCCTACATCACACAGCCTTCACATCACATTGTCCCTACATCACACATCCTCCACATCACATTGTCCCTACATCACACATCCTCCACGTCACACTGTCCCTACATCACGCAGTCTCCACATCACACTGTCCCTACATCACACTGTCCCTACATCACACAGCCTCCACATCATACAGCCTCCACATCATACAGCCTCCACATCACACAGCCTCCACATCACACAGCCTCCACATTACACTGTCCCTACATCACACATCCTCCACATCACACTGTCCCTACATCACACTGTCCCTACATCACACTGTCCCTACATCACACATCCTCCACATCACATTGTCCCTACATCACATTGTCCCTACATCACACAGCCTCCACATCACACAGCCTGCACATCACACATCCTCCACGTCACACTGTCCCTACATCACACAGCCTCCACATCACACATCCTCCACGTCACACTGTCCCTACATCACACAGCCTTCACATCACATTGTCCCTACATCACACATCCTCCACGTCACATTGTCCCTACATCACACATCCTCCACGTCACACTGTCCCTACATCACTCTGCCTCCACATCACTCTGCCTCCACATCACACAGCCTCCACATCACACAGCCTCCACATCACACAGCCTCCACATTACACTGTCCCTACATCACACTGTCCCTACATCACACAGCCTCCACTTCACACTGTCCCTACATCACACTGTCCCTATATCACACAGCCTCTACATCACACAGCCTCTACATCACACAGCCTCCACATCACACAGCCTCCACATCACACAGTCTCCACATCACACTGCCTCCACATCACACTGTCACATCATCACACTGTCCCTACATCACACAGCCTCCACATCATACAGCCTCCACATCACACAGCCTCCACATCACACAGCCTCCACATCACACAGCCTCCACATCACACAGTCTCCACATCACACTGTCCCTACATCACACATCCTCCACATCACATTGTCCCTACATCACACAGCCTCCACATCACACAGCCTCCACATCACACATCCTCCACGTCACACTGTCCCTACATCACACAGCCTTCACATCACATTGTCCCTACATCACACATCCTCCACATCACATTGTCCCTACATTACAGTTCCTCCACGTCACACTGTCCCTACATCACGCAGTCTCCACATCACACTGCCTCCACATCACACTGTCCCTACATCACACTGTCCCTACATCACACTGTCCCTACATCACACTGTCCCTACATCACACAGCCTCCATATCATACAGCCTCCACATCACACAGTCTCCACATCAAACTGTCCCTACATCACACATCCTCCACATCACACTGTCCCTAAATCACACTGTCCCTACATCACACATCCTCCACATCACATTGTCCCTACATCACATTCTCGCTACATCACACATCCTCCACGTCACACTGTCCCTACATCACACAGTCTCCACATCACACTGTCCCTACTTCACACTGTCCCTACATCACACTGTCCCTACATCACACTGTCCCTACATCACACAGCCTCCACATCACACTGTCTCTACATCACACTGTCCCTACATCACACTGTCCCTACATCACACATCCTCCACATCACACTGTCCCTACATCACACTGTCCCTACATCACACTGTCCCTACATCACACAGCCTCCACATCACACTGTCCCTACATCACACTGTCCCTACATCACACTGTCCCTACATCACACAGCCTCCACATCATACAGCCTCCACATCACACATCCTCCACATCACATTGTCCCTACATCACACTGTCCCTACATCACACAGCCTTCACATCACATTATCCCTACATCACACATCCTCCACGTCACACTGTCCCTACATCACGCAGTCTCCACATCACACTGTCCCTACATCACACTGTCCCTATATTACACTGTCCCTACATCACACAGCCTCCACATCATACAGCCTCCACATCATACAGCCTCCACATCACACAGCCTCCCCATCACACAGTCTCCACATCACACTGTCCCTACATCACACTGTCCCTACATCACACTGTCCCTACATCACACATCCTCCACATCACATTGTCCCTACATCACACTGTCCCTACATCACACTGTCCCTACATCACACATCCTCCACATCACATTGTCCCTACATCACATTGACCCTACATCACAATGTCCCTACATCACACAGCCTCCACATCACACAGCCTGCACATCACACATCCTCCACGTCACACTGTCCCTACATCACACAGCCTCCACATCACACATCCTCCACGTCACACTGTCCCTACATCACACAGCCTTCACATCACATTGTCCCTACATCACACATCCTCCACATCACATTGTCCCTACATCACACATCCTCCACGTCACACAGCCTCCACATCACACAGCCTCCACATCACACAGCCTGCACATCACACAGCCTCCACATTACACTGTCCCTACATCACACTGTTCCTACATCACACAGCCTCCACATCACACTGTCCCTACATCACACTGTCCCTACATCACACAGCCTCTACATCACACAGCCTCCACATCACACAGCCTCCACATCACACAGTCTCCACATCACACTGCCTCCACATCACACTGTCCCGACATCACACTGTCCCTACATCACACAGCCTCCACATCCTACAGCCTCCACATCACACAGCCTCCACATCACACAGCCTCCACATCACACAGCCTCCACATCACACAGTCTCCACATCACACTGTCCCTACATCACACTGTCCCTACATCACACTGTCCCTACATCACACATCCTCCACATCACATTCTCCCTACATCACACAGCCTCCACATCACACAACCTCCACATCACACATCCTCCACGTCACACTGTCCCTACATCACACAGCCTTCACATCACATTGTCCCTACATCACACATCCTCCAAGTCACACTGTCCCTACATCACGCAGTCTCCACATCACACTGCCTCCACATCACACTGCCTCCACATCACACTGTCCCTACAACACACTGTCCCTACATCACACAGCCTCCACATCACACAGCCTCCACATCACACAGCCTCCACATTACACTGTCCCTACATCACACTGTTCCTACATCACACAGCCTCCACATCACACTGTCCATACATCACACTGTCCCTATATCACACAGCCTCTACATAACACAGCCTCTACATAACACAGCCTCCACATCACACAGCCTCCACATCACACAGCCTCCACATCACACAGTCTCCACATCACACAGTCTCCACATCACACTGCCTCCACATCACACTGTCCCGACATCACACTGTCCCTACATCACACAGCCTCCACATCATACAGCCTCCACATCACACAGCCTCCACATCACACAGCCTCCACATCACACAGTCTCCACATCACACTGTCCCTACATCACACTGTCCCTACATCACACTGTCCCTACATCACACATCCTCCACATCACATTCTCCCTACATCACACAGCCTCCACATCACACATCCTCCACGTCACACTGTCCCTACATCACACAGCCTTCACATCACATTGTCCCTACATCACACATCCTCCACGTCACACTGTCCCTACATCACGCAGTCTCACATCACACTGCCTCCACATCACACTGCCTCCACATCACACTGTCCCTACATCACACTGTCCCTACATCACACAGCCTCCACATCATACAGCCTCCACATCACACATCCTCCACATCACATTGTCCCTACATCACACTGTCCCTACATCACACAGCCTTCACATCACATTGTCCCTACATCACACATCCTCCACATCACATTGTCCCTACATCACACATCCTCCACGCCACACTGTCCCTACATCACACAGCCTCCACATCACACAGCCTCCACATCACACAGCCTCCACATTACACTGTCCCTTCATCACACTGTCCCTACATCACACAGCCTGCACATCACACTGTCCCTACATCACACAGCCTCTACATCACACAGCCTCCACATCACACAGTCCTTACATCACACTGTCCCTACATCACACTGTCCCTACATCACACAGCCTCCACATCATACAGCCTCCACATCATACAGCCTCCACTTCACACTGCCTCCACATCACACAGCCTCCACATCACACAGCCTCCACATCACACAGCCTCCACATCACACTGTCCCTACATCACACTGTCCCTACATCACACATCCTCCACATCACAATGTCCCTACATCACACAGCCTCCACATCACACATCCTCCACATCACACTGTCCCTACATCACACAGCCTTCACATCACATTGTCCCTACATCACACATCCTCCACATCACATTGTCCCTACATCACACATCCTCCACGTCACACTGTCCCTACATCACGCAGTCTCCACATCACACTGTCCCTACATCACACTGTCCCTACATCACACAGCCTCCACATCATACAGCCTCCACATCATACAGCCTCCACATCACACAGCCTCCACATCACACAGCCTCCACATCACACAGCCTCCACATTACACTGTCCCTACATCACACATCCTCCACATCACACTGTCCCTACATCACACTGTCCCTACATCACACTGTCCCTACATCACACATCCTCCACATCACATTGTCCCTACATCACATTGTCCCTACATCACACAGCCTCCACATCACACAGCCTGCACATCACACATCCTCCACGTCACACTGTCCCTACATCACACAGCCTCCACATCACACATCCTCCACGTCACACTGTCCCTACATCACACAGCCTTCACATCACATTGTCCCTACATCACACATCCTCCACGTCACATTGTCCCTACATCACACATCCTCCACGTCACACTGTCCCTACATCACTCTGCCTCCACATCACTCTGCCTCCACATCACACAGCCTCCACATCACACAGCCTCCACATCACACAGCCTCCACATTACACTGTCCCTACATCACACTGTCCCTACATCACACAGCCTCCACTTCACACTGTCCCTACATCACACTGTCCCTATATCACACAGCCTCTACATCTCACAGCATCTACATCACACAGCCTCCACATCACACAGCCTCCACATCACACAGCCTCCACATCACACAGTCTCCACATCACACTGCCTCCACATCACACTGTCACATCATCACATTGTCCCTACATCACACAGCCTCCACATCATACAGCCTCCACATCACACAGCCTCCACATCACACAGCCTCCACATCACACAGTCTCCACATCACACTGTCCCTACATCACACATCCTCCACATCACATTGTCCCTACATCACACAGCCTCCACATCACACAGCCTCCACATCACACATCCTCCACGTCACACTGTCCCTACATCACACAGCCTTCACATCACATTGTCCCTACATCACACATCCTCCACATCACATTGTCCCTACATTACAGTTCCTCCACGTCACACTGTCCCTACATCACGCAGTCTCCACATCACACTGCCTCCACATCACACTGTCCCTACATCACATTGTCCCTACATCACACTGTCCCTACATCACACTGTCCCTACATCACACAGCCTCCACATCATACAGCCTCCACATCACACAGTCTCCACATCAAACTGTCCCTACATCACACATCCTCCACATCACACTGTCCCTACATCACAAATCCTCCACATCACATTGTCCCTACATCACATTCTCGCTACATCACACATCCTCCACGTCACACTGTCCCTACATCACACAGTCTCCACATCACACTGTCCCTACTTCACACTGTCCCTACATCACACTGTCCCTACATCACACTGTCCCTACATCACACAGCCTCCACATCACACTGTCTCTACATCACACTGTCCCTACATCACACTGTCCCTACATCACACATCCTCCACATCACACTGTCCCTACATCACACTGTCCCTACATCACACTGTCCCTACATCACACAGCCTCCACATCACACTGTCCCTACATCACACTGTCCCTACATCACACTGTCCCTACATCACACAGTCTCCACATCACACTGTCCCTACATAACACTGTCCCTACATCACACAGCCTTCACATCACATTGTCCCTACATCACACATCCTCCACGTCACACTGTCCCTACATCACACAGCCTCCACATCACACAGCCTCCACATCACACATCCTCCACGTCACACTGTCCCTACATCACACAGCCTCCACATCACACATCCTCCAGTTCACACTGTCCCTACATCACACAGCCTTCACATCACATTGTCCCTACATCACACATCCTCCACATCACATTGTCCCTACATCACACATCCTCCACGTCACACTGACCCTACATCACACAGCCTCCACATCACACAGCCTCCACATCACACAGCCTCCACATCACACTGTCCCTACATCACACAGCCTCCACATCACACTGTCCCTACATCACACTGTCCCTACATCACACTGTCCCTACATCACACAGCCTCTACATCACACAGCCTCCACATCACATTGTCCCTACATCACACTGTCCCTACATCACACAGCCTTCACATCACATTGTCCCTACATCACACATCCTCCACATCACATTATCCCTACATCACACATCCTCCACGTCACACTGTCCCTACATCACGCAGTCTCCACATCACACTGTCCCTACATCACACTGTCCCTACATCACACAGCCTCCACATCATACAGCCTCCACATCATACAGCCTCCACATCACACAGCCTCCCCATCACACAGTCTCCACATCACACTGTCCCTACATCACACTGTCCCTACATCACACATCCTCCACATCACATTGTCCCTACATCACATTGACCCTACATCACACTGTCCCTACATCACACAGCCTGCACATCACACATCCTCCACGTCACACTGTCCCTACATCACACAGCCTCCACATCACACATCCTCCACGTCACACTGTCCCTACATCACACAGCCTTCACATCACATTGTCCCTACATCACACATCCTCCACATCACATTGTCCCTACATCACACATCCTCCACGTCACACAGCCTCCACATCACACAGCCTCCACATCACACAGCCTCCACATCACACAGCCTCCACATTACACTGTCCCTACATCACACTGTTCCTACATCACACAGCCTCCACATCACACTGTCCCTACATCACACTGTCCCTACATCACACAGCCTCTACATCACACAGCCTCCACATCACACAGCCTCCACATCACACAGTCTCCACATCACACAGTCTCCACATCACACTGCCTCCACATCACACTGTCCCGACATCACACTGTCCCTACATCACACAGCCTCCACATCATACAGCCTCCACATCACACAGCCTCCACATCACACAGCCTCCACATCCCCAAGTCTCCACATCACACTGTCCCTACATCACACTGTCCCTACATCACACTGTCCCTACATCACACAGCCTGCACATCACACTGTCCCTACATCACACAGCCTCTACATCACACAGCCTCCACATCACACAGTCCCTACATCACACTGTCCCTACATCACACTGTCCCTACATCACACAGCCTCCACATCATACAGCCTCCACATCATACAGCCTCCACATCACACTGCCTCCACATCACACAGCCTCCACATCACACAGCCTCCACATCACACAGCCTCCACATCACACTGTCCCTACATCACACTGTCCCTACATCACACATCCTCCACATCACAATGTCCCTACATCACACAGCCTCCACATCACACATCCTCCACATCACACTGTCCCTACATCACACAGCCTTCACATCACATTGTCCCTACATCACACATCCTCCACATCACATTGTCCCTACATCACACATCCTCCACGTCACACTGTCCCTACATCACGCAGTCTCCACATCACACTGTCCCTACATCACACTCTCCCTACATCACACAGCCTCCACATCATACAGCCTCCACATCATACAGCCTCCACATCACACAGCCTCCACATCACACAGCCTCCACATCACACAGCCTCCACATTACACTGTCCCTACATCACACATCCTCCACATCACACTGTCCCTACATCACACTGTCCCTACATCACACTGTCCCTACATCACACATCCTCCACATCACATTGTCCCTACATCACATTGTCCCTACATCACACAGCCTCCACATCACACAGCCTGCACATCACACATCCTCCACGTCACACTGTCCCTACATCACACAGCCTCCACATCACACATCCTCCACGTCACACTGTCCCTACATCACACAGCCTTCACATCACATTGTCCCTACATCACACATCCTCCACGTCACATTGTCCCTACATCACACATCCTCCACGTCACACTGTCCCTACATCACTCTGCCTCCACATCACTCTGCCTCCACATCACACAGCCTCCACATCACACAGCCTCCACATCACACAGCCTCCACATCACACAGCCTCCACATTACACTGTCCCTACATCACACTGTCCCTACATCACACAGCCTGCACATCACACTGTCCCTACATCACACAGCCTCTACATCACACAGCCTCCACATCACACAGTCCCTACATCACACTGTCCCTACATCACACTGTCCCTACATCACACAGCCTCCACATCATACAGCCTCCACATCATACAGCCTCCACATCACACTGCCTCCACATCACACAGCCTCCACATCACACAGCCTCCACATCACACAGCCTCCACATCACACTGTCCCTACATCACACTGTCCCTACATCACACATCCTCCACATCACATTGTCCCTACATCACACATCCTCCACGTCACACAGCCTCCACATCACACAGCCTCCACATCACACAGCCTGCACATCACACAGCCTCCATATTACACTGTCCCTACATCACACTGTCCCTACATCACACAGCCTCTACATCACACAGCCTCCACATCACACAGCCTCCACATCACACAGTCTCCACATCACACTGCCTCCACATCACACTGTCCCGACATCACACTGTCCCTACATCACACAGCCTCCACATCATACAGCCTCCACATCACACAGCCTCCACATCACACAGCCTCCACATCACACAGCCTCCACATCACACAGTCTCCACATCACACTGTCCCTACATCACACTGTCCCTACATCACACTGTCCCTACATCACACATCCTCCACATCACATTCTCCCTACATCACACAGCCTCCACATCACACAACCTCCACATCACACATCCTCCACGTCACACTGTCCCTACATCACACAGCCTTCGCATCACATTGTCCCTACATCACACATCCTCCAAGTCACACTGTCCCTACATCACGCAGTCTCCACATCACACTGCCTCCACATCACACTGCCTCCACATCACACTGTCCCTACAACACACTGTCCCTACATCACACAGCCTCCACATCACACAGCCTCCACATCACACAGCCTCCACATTACACTGTCCCTACATCACACTGTTCCTACATCACACAGCCTCCACATCACACTGTCCATACATCACACTGTCCCTATATCACACAGCCTCTACATAACACAGCCTCCACATCACACAGCCTCCACATCACACAGCCTCCACATCACACAGTCTCCACATCACACAGTCTCCACATCACACTGCCTCCACATCACACTGTCCCGACATCACACTGTCCCTACATCACACAGCCTCCACATCATACAGCCTCCACATCACACAGCCTCCACATCACACAGCCTCCACATCACACAGTCTCCACATCACACTGTCCCTACATCACACTGTCCCTACATCACACTGTCCCTACATCACACATCCTCCACATCACATTCTCCCTACATCACACAGCCTCCACATCACACATCCTCCACGTCACACTGTCCCTACATCACACAGCCTTCACATCACATTGTCCCTACATCACACATCCTCCACGTCACACTGTCCCTACATCACGCAGTCTCACATCACACTGCCTCCACATCACACTGCCTCCACATCACACTGTCCCTACATCACACTGTCCCTACATCACACAGCCTCCACATCATACAGCCTCCACATCACACATCCTCCACATCACATTGTCCCTACATCACACTGTCCCTACATCACACAGCCTTCACATCACATTGTCCCTACATCACACATCCTCCACATCACATTGTCCCTACATCACACATCCTCCACGCCACACTGTCCCTACATCACACAGCCTCCACATCACACAGCCTCCACATCACACAGCCTCCACATTACACTGTCCCTTCATCACACTGTCCCTACATCACACAGCCTGCACATCACACTGTCCCTACATCACACAGCCTCTACATCACACAGCCTCCACATCACACAGTCCCTACATCACACTGTCCCTACATCACACTGTCCCTACATCACACAGCCTCCACATCATACAGCCTCCACATCATACAGCCTCCACTTCACACTGCCTCCACATCACACAGCCTCCACATCACACAGCCTCCACATCACACAGCCTCCACATCACACTGTCCCTACATCACACTGTCCCTACATCACACATCCTCCACATCACAATGTCCCTACATCACACAGCCTCCACATCACACATCCTCCACATCACACTGTCCCTACATCACACAGCCTTCACATCACATTGTCCCTACATCACACATCCTCCACATCACATTGTCCCTACATCACACATCCTCCACGTCACACTGTCCCTACATCACGCAGTCTCCACATCACACTGTCCCTACATCACACTGTCCCTACATCACACAGCCTCCACATCATACAGCCTCCACATCATACAGCCTCCACATCACACAGCCTCCACATCACACAGCCTCCACATCACACAGCCTCCACATTACACTGTCCCTACATCACACATCCTCCACATCACACTGTCCCTACATCACACTGTCCCTACATCACACTGTCCCTACATCACACATCCTCCACATCACATTGTCCCTACATCACATTGTCCCTACATCACACAGCCTCCACATCACACAGCCTGCACATCACACATCCTCCACGTCACACTGTCCCTACATCACACAGCCTCCACATCACACATCCTCCACGTCACACTGTCCCTACATCACACAGCCTTCACATCACATTGTCCCTACATCACACATCCTCCACGTCACATTGTCCCTACATCACACATCCTCCACGTCACACTGTCCCTACATCACTCTGCCTCCACATCACTCTGCCTCCACATCACACAGCCTCCACATCACACAGCCTCCACATCACACAGCCTCCACATTACACTGTCCCTACATCACACTGTCCCTACATCACACAGCCTCCACTTCACACTGTCCCTACATCACACTGTCCCTATATCACACAGCCTCTACATCTCACAGCATCTACATCACACAGCCTCCACATCACACAGCCTCCACATCACACAGCCTCCACATCACACAGTCTCCACATCACACTGCCTCCACATCACACTGTCACATCATCACATTGTCCCTACATCACACAGCCTCCACATCATACAGCCTCCACATCACACAGCCTCCACATCACACAGCCTCCACATCACACAGTCTCCACATCACACTGTCCCTACATCACACATCCTCCACATCACATTGTCCCTACATCACACAGCCTCCACATCACACAGCCTCCACATCACACATCTTCCACGTCACACTGTCCCTACATCACACAGCCTTCACATCACATTGTCCCTACATCACACATCCTCCACATCACATTGTCCCTACATTACAGTTCCTCCACGTCACACTGTCCCTACATCACGCAGTCTCCACATCACACTGCCTCCACATCACACTGTCCCTACATCACATTGTCCCTACATCACACTGTCCCTACATCACACTGTCCCTACATCACACAGCCTCCACATCATACAGCCTCCACATCACACAGTCTCCACATCAAACTGTCCCTACATCACACATCCTCCACATCACACTGTCCCTACATCACAAATCCTCCACATCACATTGTCCCTACATCACATTCTCGCTACATCACACATCCTCCACGTCACACTGTCCCTACATCACACAGTCTCCACATCACACTGTCCCTACTTCACACTGTCCCTACATCACACTGTCCCTACATCACACTGTCCCTACATCACACAGCCTCCACATCACACTGTCTCTACATCACACTGTCCCTACATCACACTGTCCCTACATCACACATCCTCCACATCACACTGTCCCTACATCACACTGTCCCTACATCACACTGTCCCTACATCACACAGCCTCCACATCACACTGTCCCTACATCACACTGTCCCTACATCACACTGTCCCTACATCACACAGTCTCCACATCACACTGTCCCTACATAACACTGTCCCTACATCACACAGCCTTCACATCACATTGTCCCTACATCACACATCCTCCACGTCACACTGTCCCTACATCACACAGCCTCCACATCACACAGCCTCCACATCACACATCCTCCACGTCACACTGTCCCTACATCACACAGCCTCCACATCACACATCCTCCAGTTCACACTGTCCCTACATCACACAGCCTTCACATCACATTGTCCCTACATCACACATCCTCCACATCACATTGTCCCTACATCACACATCCTCCACGTCACACTGACCCTACATCACACAGCCTCCACATCACACAGCCTCCACATCACACAGCCTCCACATCACACTGTCCCTACATCACACAGCCTCCACATCACACTGTCCCTACATCACACTGTCCCTACATCACACTGTCCCTACATCACACAGCCTCTACATCACACAGCCTCCACATCACATTGTCCCTACATCACACTGTCCCTACATCACACAGCCTTCACATCACATTGTCCCTACATGACACATCCTCCACATCACATTATCCCTACATCACACATCCTCCACGTCACACTGTCCCTACATCACGCAGTCTCCACATCACACTGTCCCTACATCACACTGTCCCTACATCACACAGCCTCCACATCATACAGCCTCCACATCATACAGCCTCCACATCACACAGCCTCCCCATCACACAGTCTCCACATCACACTGTCCCTACATCACACTGTCCCTACATCACACTGTCCCTACATCACACATCCTCCACATCACATTGTCCCTACATCACACTGTCCCTACATCACACTGTCCCTACATCACACATCCTCCACATCACATTGTCCCTACATCACATTGACCCTACATCACACTGTCCCTACATCACACAGCCTGCACATCACACATCCTCCACGTCACACTGTCCCTACATCACACAGCCTCCACATCACACATCCTCCACGTCACACTGTCCCTACATCACACAGCCTTCACATCACATTGTCCCTACATCACACATCCTCCACATCACATTGTCCCTACATCACACATCCTCCACGTCACACAGCCTCCACATCACACAGCCTCCACATCACACAGCCTCCACATTACACTGTCCCTACATCACACTGTTCCTACATCACACAGCCTCCACATCACACAGCCTCCACATCACACTGTCCCTACATCACACTGTCCCTACATCACACAGCCTCTACATCACACAGCCTCCACATCACACAGCCTCCACATCACACAGTCTCCACATCACACAGTCTCCACATCACACTGCCTCCACATCACACTGTCCCGACATCACACTGTCCCTACATCACACAGCCTCCACATCATACAGCCTCCACATCACACAGCCTCCACATCACACAGCCTCCACATCCCCAAGTCTCCACATCACACTGTCCCTACATCACACTGTCCCTACATCACACTGTCCCTACATCACACAGCCTGCACATCACACTGTCCCTACATCACACAGCCTCTACATCACACAGCCTCCACATCACACAGTCCCTACATCACACTGTCCCTACATCACACTGTCCCTACATCACACAGCCTCCACATCATACAGCCTCCACATCATACAGCCTCCACATCACACTGCCTCCACATCACACAGCCTCCACATCACACAGCCTCCACATCACACAGCCTCCACATCACACTGTCCCTACATCACACTGTCCCTACATCACACATCCTCCACATCACAATGTCCCTACATCACACAGCCTCCACATCACACATCCTCCACATCACACTGTCCCTACATCACACAGCCTTCACATCACATTGTCCCTACATCACACATCCTCCACATCACATTGTCCCTACATCACACATCCTCCACGTCACACTGTCCCTACATCACGCAGTCTCCACATCACACTGTCCCTACATCACACTCTCCCTACATCACACAGCCTCCACATCATACAGCCTCCACATCATACAGCCTCCACATCACACAGCCTCCACATCACACAGCCTCCACATCACACAGCCTCCACATTACACTGTCCCTACATCACACATCCTCCACATCACACTGTCCCTACATCACACTGTCCCTACATCACACTGTCCCTACATCACACATCCTCCACATCACATTGTCCCTACATCACATTGTCCCTACATCACACAGCCTCCACATCACACAGCCTGCACATCACACATCCTCCACGTCACACTGTCCCTACATCACACAGCCTCCACATCACACATCCTCCACGTCACACTGTCCCTACATCACACAGCCTTCACATCACATTGTCCCTACATCACACATCCTCCACGTCACATTGTCCCTACATCACACATCCTCCACGTCACACTGTCCCTACATCACTCTGCCTCCACATCACTCTGCCTCCACATCACACAGCCTCCACATCACACAGCCTCCACATCACACAGCCTCCACATCACACAGCCTCCACATTACACTGTCCCTACATCACACTGTCCCTACATCACACAGCCTGCACATCACACTGTCCCTACATCACACAGCCTCTACATCACACAGCCTCCACATCACACAGTCCCTACATCACACTGTCCCTACATCACACTGTCCCTACATCACACAGCCTCCACATCATACAGCCTCCACATCATACAGCCTCCACATCACACTGCCTCCACATCACACAGCCTCCACATCACACAGCCTCCACATCACACAGCCTCCACATCACACTGTCCCTACATCACACTGTCCCTACATCACACATCCTCCACATCACAATGTCCCTACATCACACAGCCTCCACATCACACATCCTCCACATCACACTGTCCCTACATCACACTGTCCCTACATCACACTGTCCCTACATCACACAGCCTGCACATCACACTGTCCCTACATCACACAGCCTCTACATCACACAGCCTCCACATCACACAGTCCCTACATCACACTGTCCCTACATCACACTGTCCCTACATCACACAGCCTCCACATCATACAGCCTCCACATCATACAGCCTCCACATCACACTGCCTCCACATCACACAGCCTCCACATCACACAGCCTCCACATCACACAGCCTCCACATCACACTGTCCCTACATCACACTGTCCCTACATCACACATCCTCCACATCACAATGTCCCTACATCACACAGCCTCCACATCACACATCCTCCACATCACACTGTCCCTACATCACACAGCCTTCACATCACATTGTCCCTACATCACACATCCTCCACATCACATTGTCCCTACATCACACATCCTCCACGTCACACTGTCCCTACATCACGCAGTCTCCACATCACACTGTCCCTACATCACACTCTCCCTACATCACACAGCCTCCACATCATACAGCCTCCACATCATACAGCCTCCACATCACACAGCCTCCACATCACACAGCCTCCACATCACACAGCCTCCACATTACACTGTCCCTACATCACACATCCTCCACATCACACTGTCCCTACATCACACTGTCCCTACATCACACTGTCCCTACATCACACATCCTCCACATCACATTGTCCCTACATCACATTGTCCCTACATCACACAGCCTCCACATCACACAGCCTGCACATCACACATCCTCCACGTCACACTGTCCCTACATCACACAGCCTCCACATCACACATCCTCCACGTCACACTGTCCCTACATCACACAGCCTTCACATCACATTGTCCCTACATCACACATCCTCCACGTCACATTGTCCCTACATCACACATCCTCCACGTCACACTGTCCCTACATCACTCTGCCTCCACATCACTCTGCCTCCACATCACACAGCCTCCACATCACACAGCCTCCACATCACACAGCCTCCACATCACACAGCCTCCACATTACACTGTCCCTACATCACACTGTCCCTACATCACACAGCCTGCACATCACACTGTCCCTACATCACACAGCCTCTACATCACACAGCCTCCACATCACACAGTCCCTACATCACACTGTCCCTACATCACACTGTCCCTACATCACACAGCCTCCACATCATACAGCCTCCACATCATACAGCCTCCACATCACACTGCCTCCACATCACACAGCCTCCACATCACACAGCCTCCACATCACACAGCCTCCACATCACACTGTCCCTACATCACACTGTCCCTACATCACACATCCTCCACATCACAATGTCCCTACATCACACAGCCTCCACATCACACATCCTCCACATCACACTGTCCCTACATCACACTGTCCCTACATCACACTGTCCCTACATCACACAGCCTGCACATCACACTGTCCCTACATCACACAGCCTCTACATCACACAGCCTCCACATCACACAGTCCCTACATCACACTGTCCCTACATCACACTGTCCCTACATCACACAGCCTCCACATCATACAGCCTCCACATCATACAGCCTCCACATCACACTGCCTCCACATCACACAGCCTCCACATCACACAGCCTCCACATCACACAGCCTCCACATCACACTGTCCCTACATCACACTGTCCCTACATCACACATCCTCCACATCACAATGTCCCTACATCACACAGCCTCCACATCACACATCCTCCACATCACACTGTCCCTACATCACACAGCCTTCACATCACATTGTCCCTACATCACACATCCTCCACATCACATTGTCCCTACATCACACATCCTCCACGTCACACTGTCCCTACATCACGCAGTCTCCACATCACACTGTCCCTACATCACACTCTCCCTACATCACACAGCCTCCACATCATACAGCCTCCACATCATACAGCCTCCACATCACACAGCCTCCACATCACACAGCCTCCACATCACACAGCCTCCACATTACACTGTCCCTACATCACACATCCTCCACATCACACTGTCCCTACATCACACTGTCCCTACATCACACTGTCCCTACATCACACATCCTCCACATCACATTGTCCCTACATCACATTGTCCCTACATCACACAGCCTCCACATCACACAGCCTGCACATCACACATCCTCCACGTCACACTGTCCCTACATCACACAGCCTCCACATCACACATCCTCCACGTCACACTGTCCCTACATCACACAGCCTTCACATCACATTGTCCCTACATCACACATCCTCCACGTCACATTGTCCCTACATCACACATCCTCCACGTCACACTGTCCCTACATCACTCTGCCTCCACATCACTCTGCCTCCACATCACACAGCCTCCACATCACACAGCCTCCACATCACACAGCCTCCACATCACACAGCCTCCACATTACACTGTCCCTACATCACACTGTCCCTACATCACACAGCCTGCACATCACACTGTCCCTACATCACACAGCCTCTACATCACACAGCCTCCACATCACACAGTCCCTACATCACACTGTCCCTACATCACACTGTCCCTACATCACACAGCCTCCACATCATACAGCCTCCACATCATACAGCCTCCACATCACACTGCCTCCACATCACACAGCCTCCACATCACACAGCCTCCACATCACACAGCCTCCACATCACACTGTCCCTACATCACACTGTCCCTACATCACACATCCTCCACATCACAATGTCCCTACATCACACAGCCTCCACATCACACATCCTCCACATCACACTGTCCCTACATCACACAGCCTTCACATCACATTGTCCCTACATCACACATCCTCCACATCACATTGTCCCTACATCACACATCCTCCACGTCACACTGTCCCTACATCACGCAGTCTCCACATCACACTGTCCCTACATCACACTGTCCCTACATCACACAGCCTCCACATCATACAGCCTCCACATCATACAGCCTCCACATCACACAGCCTCCACATCACACAGCCTCCACATTACACTGTCCCTACATCACACATCCTCCACATCACACTGTCCCTACATCACACTGTCCCTACATCACACTGTCCCTACATCACACATCCTCCACATCACATTGTCCCTACATCACATTGTCCCTACATCACACAGCCTCCACATCACACAGCCTGCACATCACACATCCTCCACGTCACACTGTCCCTACATCACACAGCCTCCACATCACACATCCTCCACGTCACACTGTCCCTACATCACACAGCCTTCACATCACATTGTCCCTACATCACACATCCTCCACGTCACATTGTCCCTACATCACACATCCTCCACGTCACACTGTCCCTACATCACTCTGCCTCCACATCACTCTGCCTCCACATCACACAGCCTCCACATCACACAGCCTCCACATCACACAGCCTCCACATTACACTGTCCCTACATCACACTGTCCCTACATCACACAGCCTCCACTTCACACTGTCCCTACATCACACTGTCCCTATATCACACAGCCTCTACATCACACAGCCTCTACATCACACAGCCTCCACATCACACAGCCTCCACATCACACAGCCTCCACATCACACAGTCTCCACATCACACTGCCTCCACATCACACTGTCACATCATCACACTGTCCCTACATCACACAGCCTCCACATCATACAGCCTCCACATCACACAGCCTCCACATCACACAGCCTCCACATCACACAGCCTCCACATCACACAGTCTCCACATCACACTGTCCCTACATCACACATCCTCCACATCACATTGTCCCTACATCACACAGCCTCCACATCACACAGCCTCCACATCACACATCCTCCACGTCACACTGTCCCTACATCACACAGCCTTCACATCACATTGTCCCTACATCACACATCCTCCACATCACATTGTCCCTACATTACAGTTCCTCCACGTCACACTGTCCCTACATCACGCAGTCTCCACATCACACTGCCTCCACATCACACTGTCCCTACATCACACTGTCCCTACATCACACTGTCCCTACATCACACTGTCCCTACATCACACAGCCTCCATATCATACAGCCTCCACATCACACAGTCTCCACATCAAACTGTCCCTACATCACACATCCTCCACATCACACTGTCCCTAAATCACACTGTCCCTACATCACACATCCTCCACATCACATTGTCCCTACATCACATTCTCGCTACATCACACATCCTCCACGTCACACTGTCCCTACATCACACAGTCTCCACATCACACTGTCCCTACTTCACACTGTCCCTACATCACACTGTCCCTACATCACACTGTCCCTACATCACACAGCCTCCACATCACACTGTCTCTACATCACACTGTCCCTACATCACACTGTCCCTACATCACACATCCTCCACATCACACTGTCCCTACATCACACTGTCCCTACATCACACTGTCCCTACATCACACAGCCTCCACATCACACTGTCCCTACATCACACTGTCCCTACATCACACTGTCCCTACATCACACAGCCTCCACATCATACAGCCTCCACATCACACATCCTCCACATCACATTGTCCCTACATCACACTGTCCCTACATCACACAGCCTTCACATCACATTATCCCTACATCACACATCCTCCACATCACATTATCCCTACATCACACATCCTCCACGTCACACTGTCCCTACATCACGCAGTCTCCACATCACACTGTCCCTACATCACACTGTCCCTATATCACACTGTCCCTACATCACACAGCCTCCACATCATACAGCCTCCACATCATACAGCCTCCACATCACACAGCCTCCCCATCACACAGTCTCCACATCACACTGTCCCTACATCACACTGTCCCTACATCACACTGTCCCTACATCACACATCCTCCACATCACATTGTCCCTACATCACACTGTCCCTACATCACACTGTCCCTACATCACACATCCTCCACATCACATTGTCCCTACATCACATTGACCCTACATCACAATGTCCCTACATCACACAGCCTCCACATCACACAGCCTGCACATCACACATCCTCCACGTCACACTGTCCCTACATCACACAGCCTCCACATCACACATCCTCCACGTCACACTGTCCCTACATCACACAGCCTTCACATCACATTGTCCCTACATCACACATCCTCCACATCACATTGTCCCTACATCACACATCCTCCACGTCACACAGCCTCCACATCACACAGCCTCCACATCACACAGCCTGCACATCACACAGTCTCCACATTACACTGTCCCTACATCACACTGTTCCTACATCACACAGCGTCCACATCACACTGTCCCTACATCACACTGTCCCTACATCACACAGCCTCTACATCACACAGCCTCCACATCACACAGCCTCCACATCACACAGTCTCCACATCACACTGCCTCCACATCACACTGTCCCGACATCACACTGTCCCTACATCACACAGCCTCCACATCATACAGCCTCCACATCACACAGCCTCCACATCACACAGCCTCCACATCACACAGCCTCCACATCACACAGTCTCCACATCACACTGTCCCTACATCACACTGTCCCTACATCACACTGTCCCTACATCACACATCCTCCACATCACATTCTCCCTACATCACACAGCCTCCACATCACACAACCTCCACATCACACATCCTCCACGTCACACTGTCCCTACATCACACAGCCTTCACATCACATTGTCCCTACATCACACATCCTCCACGTCACACTGTCCCTACATCACGCAGTCTCCACATCACACTGCCTCCACATCACACTGCCTCCACATCACACTGTCCCTACAACACACTGTCCCTACATCACACAGCCTCCACATCACACAGCCTCCACATCACACAGCCTCCACATTACACTGTCCCTACATCACACTGTTCCTACATCACACAGCCTCCACATCACACTGTCCATACATCACACTGTCCCTATATCACACAGCCTCTACATAACACAGCCTCCACATCACACAGCCTCCACATCACACAGCCTCCACATCACACAGCCTCCACATCACACAGTCTCCACATCACACAGTCTCCACATCACACTGCCTCCACATCACACTGTCCCGACATCACACTGTCCCTACATCACACAGCCTCCACATCAGACAGCCTCCACATCACACAGCCTCCACATCACACAGCCTCCACATCACACAGTCTCCACATCACACTGTCCCTACATCACACTGTCCCTACATCACACTGTCCCTACATCACACATCCTCCACATCACATTCTCCCTACATCACACAGCCTCCACATCACACATCCTCCACGTCACACTGTCCCTACATCACACAGCCTTCACATCACATTGTCCCTACATCACACATCCTCCACGTCACACTGTCCCTACATCACGCAGTCTCACATCACACTGCCTCCACATCACACTGCCTCCACATCACACTGTCCCTACATCACACTGTCCCTACATCACACAGCCTCCACATCATACAGCCTCCACATCACACATCCTCCACATCACATTGTCCCTACATCACACTGTCCCTACATCACACAGCCTTCACATCACATTGTCCCTACATCACACATCCTCCACATCACATTGTCCCTACATCACACATCCTCCACGCCACACTGTCCCTACATCACACAGCCTCCACATCACACAGCCTCCACATCACACAGCCTCCACATTACACTGTCCCTTCATCACACTGTCCCTACATCACAAAGCCTGCACATCACACTGTCCCTACATCACACAGCCTCTACATCACACAGCCTCCACATCACACAGTCCCTACATCACACTGTCCCTACATCACACTGTCCCTACATCACACAGCCTCCACATCATACAGCCTCCACATCATACAGCCTCCACATCACACTGCCTCCACATCACACAGCCTCCACATCACACAGCCTCCACATCACACAGCCTCCACATCACACTGTCCCTACATCACACTGTCCCTACATCACACATCCTCCACATCACAATGTCCCTACATCACACAGCCTCCACATCACACATCCTCCACATCACACTGTCCCTACATCACACAGCCTTCACATCACATTGTCCCTACATCACACATCCTCCACATCACATTGTCCCTACATCACACATCCTCCACGTCACACTGTCCCTACATCACGCAGTCTCCACATCACACTGTCCCTACATCACACTGTCCCTACATCACACAGCCTCCACATCATACAGCCTCCACATCATACAGCCTCCACATCACACAGCCTCCACATCACACAGCCTCCACATCACACAGCCTCCACATTACACTGTCCCTACATCACACATCCTCCACATCACACTGTCCCTACATCACACTGTCCCTACATCACACTGTCCCTACATCACACATCCTCCACATCACATTGTCCCTACATCACATTGTCCCTACATCACACAGCCTCCACATCACACAGCCTGCACATCACACATCCTCCACGTCACACTGTCCCTACATCACACAGCCTCCACATCACACATCCTCCACGTCACACTGTCCCTACATCACACAGCCTTCACATCACATTGTCCCTACATCACACATCCTCCACGTCACATTGTCCCTACATCACACATCCTCCACGTCACACTGTCCCTACATCACTCTGCCTCCACATCACTCTGCCTCCACATCACACAGCCTCCACATCACACAGCCTCCACATCACACAGCCTCCACTTTACACTGTCCCTACATCACACTGTCCCTACATCACACAGCCTCCACTTCACACTGTCCCTACATCACACTGTCCCTATATCACACAGCCTCTACATCTCACAGCATCTACATCACACAGCCTCCACATCACACAGCCTCCACATCACACAGCCTCCACATCACACAGTCTCCACATCACACTGCCTCCACATCACACTGTCACATCATCACATTGTCCCTACATCACACAGCCTCCACATCATACAGCCTCCACATCACACAGCCTCCACATCACACAGCCTCCACATCACACAGTCTCCACATCACACTGTCCCTACATCACACATCCTCCACATCACATTGTCCCTACATCACACAGCCTCCACATCACACAGCCTCCACATCACACATCCTCCACGTCACACTGTCCCTACATCACACAGCCTTCACATCACATTGTCCCTACATCACACATCCTCCACATCACATTGTCCCTACATTACAGTTCCTCCACGTCACACTGTCCCTACATCACGCAGTCTCCACATCACACTGCCTCCACATCACACTGTCCCTACATCACACTGTCCCTACATCACACTGTCCCTACATCACACTGTCCCTACATCACACAGCCTCCACATCATACAGCCTCCACATCACACAGTCTCCACATCAAACTGTCCCTACATCACACATCCTCCACATCACACTGTCCCTACATCACAAATCCTCCACATCACATTGTCCCTACATCACATTCTCGCTACATCACACATCCTCCACGTCACACTGTCCCTACATCACACAGTCTCCACATCACACTGTCCCTACTTCACACTGTCCCTACATCACACTGTCCCTACATCACACTGTCCCTACATCACACAGCCTCCACATCACACTGTCTCTACATCACACTGTCCCTACATCACACTGTCCCTACATCACACATCCTCCACATCACACTGTCCCTACATCACACTGTCCCTACATCACACTGTCCCTACATCACACAGCCTCCACATCACACTGTCCCTACATCACACTGTCCCTACATCACACTGTCCCTACATCACACAGTCTCCACATCACACTGTCCCTACATAACACTGTCCCTACATCACACAGCCTTCACATCACATTGTCCCTACATCACACATCCTCCACGTCACACTGTCCCTACATCACACAGCCTCCACATCACACAGCCTCCACATCACACATCCTCCACGTCACACTGTCCCTACATCACACAGCCTCCACATCACACATCCTCCAGTTCACACTGTCCCTACATCACACAGCCTTCACATCACATTGTCCCTACATCACACATCCTCCACATCACATTGTCCCTACATCACACATCCTCCACGTCACACTGACCCTACATCACACAGCCTCCACATCACACAGCCTCCACATCACACAGCCTCCACATCACACTGTCCCTACATCACACAGCCTCCACATCACACTGTCCCTACATCACACTGTCCCTACATCACACTGTCCCTACATCACACAGCCTCTACATCACACAGCCTCCACATCACACAGTCTCCACATCACACTGCCTCCACATCACACTGTCCCTACATCACACTGTCCCTACATCATACAGCCTCCACATCATACAGCCTCCACATCATACAGCCTCCACATCACACAGTCTCCACATCACACAGTCTCCACATCACACAGTACCTACATCACACTGTCCCTACATCACACATCCTCCACATCACATTGTCCCTACATCACGCAGTCTCCACATCACACTGTCCCTACATCACACAGTACCTACATCACACTGTCCCTACATCACACATCCTCCACATCACATTGCCTCTACATCACACAGCCTCCACATCACACAGCCTCCACATCACACAGCCTCCACATCACACAGCCTCCACATCACACTGTCCCTACATCACACAGTACCTACATCACACTGTCCCTACATCACACATCCTCCACATCACATTGTCTCTACATCACACAGCCTCCACATCACACAGCCTCCACATCACACAGCCTCCACATCACACATCCTCCACGTCACACTGTCCCTACATCACGCAGTCTCCACATCACACTGTCCCTACATCACACTGTCCCTATATCACACTGTCCCTACATCACACAGCCTCCACATCATACAGCCTCCACATCATACAGCCTCCACATCACACAGCCTCCCCATCACAGTCTCCACATCACACTGTCCCTACATCACACTGTCCCTACATCACACTGTCCCTACATCACACATCCTCCACATCACATTGTCCCTACATCACACTGTCCCTACATCACACTGTCCCTACATCACACATCCTCCACATCACATTGTCCCTACATCACATTGACCCTACATCACACAGCCTCCACGTCACACTGTCCCTACATCACACAGCCTTCACATCACATTGTCCCTACATCACACATCCTCCACATCACATTGTCCCTACATCACACATCCTCCACGTCACACAGCCTCCACATCACACAGCCTCCACATCACACAGCCTCCACATTACACTGTCCCTACATCACACTGTTCCTACATCACACAGCCTCCACATCACACTGTCCCTACATCACACTGTCCCTATATCACACAGCCTCTACATCACACAGCCTCCACATCACACAGCCTCCACATCACACAGTCTCCACATCACACTGCCTCCACATCACACTGTCCCGACATCACACTGTCCCTACATCACACAGCCTCCACATCATACAGCCTCCACATCATACAGCCTCCACATCACACAGCCTCCACATCACACAGCCTCCACATCACACAGCCTCCACATCACAATGTCCCTACATCACACTGTCCCTACATCACACTGTCCCTACATCACACATCCTCCACATCACATTCTCCCTACATCACACAGCCTCCACATCACACAGCCTCCACATCACACATCCTCCACGTCACACTTTCCCTACATCACACAGCCTTCACATCACATTGTCCCTACATCACACATCCTCCACGTCACACTGTCCCTACATCACGCAGTCTCCACATCACACTGCCTCCACATCACACTGTCCCTACATCACACTGTCCCTACATCACACAGCCTCCACATCATACAGCCTCCACATCACACATCCTCCACATCACATTGTCCCTACATCACACTGTCCCTACATCACAAAGCCTTCACATCACATTGTCCCTACATCACACATCCTCCACATCATATTGCCCCTACATCACACATCCTCCACGCCACACTGTCCCTACATCACACTGTCCCTACATCACACAGCCTCCACATCATACAGCCTCCACATCATACAGCCTCCACATAATACAGCCTCCACATCACACTGCCTCCACATCACACAGCCTCCACATCACACAGACTCCACATCACACAGCCTCCACATCACACTGTCCCTACATCACACTGTCCCTACATCACACATCCTCCACATCACAATGTCCCTACATCACACAGCCTCCACATCACACATCCTCCACATCACACTGTCCCTACATCACACAGCCTTCACATCACATTGTCCCTACATCACACATCCTCCACGTCACACTGTCCCTACATCAAGCAGTCTCCACATCACACTGTCCCTACATCACACTGTCCCTACATCACACAGCCTCCACATCATACAGCCTCCACATCATACAGCCTCCACATCACACAGCCTCCACATCACACAGCCTCCACATCACACAGCCTCCACATTACACTGTCCCTACATCACACTGTCCCTACATCACACATCCTCCACATCACACTGTCCCTACATCACACTGTCCCTACATCACACTGTCCCTACATCACACATCCTCCACATCACATTGTCCCTACATCACATTGTCCCTACATCACACAGCCTCCACATCACACAGCCTGCACATCACACATCCTCCACGTCACACTGTCCCTACATCACACAGCCTCCACATCACACATCCTCCACGTCACACTGTCCCTACATCACACAGCCTTCAAATCACATTGTCCCTACATCACACATCCTCCACGTCACATTGTCCCTACATCACACATCCTCCATGTCACACTGTCCCTACATCACTCTGCCTCCACATCACTCTGCCTCCACATCACTCTGCCTCCACATCACACAGCCTCCACATCCCACAGCCTCCACATCACACAGCCTCCACATCACACAGCCTCCACATCACACAGCCTCCACATTACACTGTCCCTACATCACACTGTCCCTACATCACACAGCCTCCACATCACACTGTCACATCATCACACTGTCCCTACATCAAACAGCCTCCACATCATACAGCCTCCACATCACACAGCCTCCACATCACACAGCCTCCACATCACACAGTCTCCACATCACACTGTCCCTACATCACACATCCTCCACATCACATTGTCCCTACATCACACAGCCTCCACATCACACAGGCTCCACATCACACATCCTCCACGTAACACTGTCCCTACATCACACAGCCTTCACATCACATTGTCCCTACATCACACATCCTCCACATCACATTGTCCCTTCATTACACATCCTCCACGTCATACTGTCCCTACATCACGCAGTCTCCACATCACACTGCCTCCACATCACACTGTCCCTACATCACACTGTCCCTACATCACACTGTCCCTACATCACACAGCCTCCACATCACACTGTCTCTACATCACACTGTCCCTACTTCACACTGTCCCTACATCACACAGCCTCCACATCATACAGCCTCCACATCACACAGTCTCCACATCAAACTGTCCCTACATCACACATCCTCCACATCACACTGTCCCTAAATCACACTGTCCCTACATCACACATCCTCCACATCACATTGTCCCTACATCACATTCTCGCTACATCACACATCCTCCACATCACACTGTCTCTACATCACACTGTCCCTACATCACACATCCTCCACATCACATTGTCCCTACATCACATTCTCGCTACATCACACATCCTCCACATCACATTGTCCCTAAATCACACAGTCTCCACATCACACTGTCCCTACTTCACACTGTCCCTACATCACACTGTCCCTACATCACACTGTCCCTACATCACATTGTCCCCACATCACACTGTCCCTACATCACACATCCTCCACATCACACTGTCCCTACATCACACTGTCCCTACATCACACTGTCCCTACATCACACAGCCTCCACATCACACTGTCCCTACATCACACATCCTCCACATCACATTGTCCCTACATCACACATCCTCCACGTCACACAGCCTCAACATCACACAGCCTCCACATCACACAGCCTCCACATTACACTGTCCCTACATCACACTGTTCCTACATCACACAGCCTCCACATCACACTGTCCCTACATCACACTGTCCCTACATCACACAGCCTCTACATCACACAGCCTCCACATCACACAGCCTCCACATCACACAGTCTCCACATCACACAGTCTCCACATCACACTGCCTCCACATCACACTGTCCCGACATCACACTGTCCCTACATCACACAGCCTCCACATCATACAGCCTCCACATCACACAGCCTCCACATCACACAGCCTCCACATCACACAACCTCCACATCACACATCCTCCACGTCACACTGTCCCTACATCACACAGCCTTCACATCACATTGTCCCTACATCACACATCCTCCACGTCACACTGTCCCTACATCACGCAGCCTTCACATCACATTGTCCCTACATCACACATCCTCCACATCACATTATCCCTACATCACACATCCTCCACGTCACACTGTCCCTACATCACGCAGTCTCCACATCACACTGTCCCTACATCACACTGTCCCTATATCACACTGTCCCTACATCACACAGCCTCCACATCATACAGCCTCCACATCATACAGCCTCCACATCACACAGCCTCCCCATCACACAGCCTCCCCATCACACTGTCCCTACATCACACTGTCCCTACATCACACTGTCCCTACATCACACATCCTCCACATCACATTGTCCCTACATCACATTGACCCTACATCACACAGCCTCCACATCACACAGCCTGCACATCACACATCCTCCACGTCACACTGTCCCTACATCACACAGCCTCCACATCACACATCCTCCACGTCACACTGTCCCTACATCACACAGCCTTCACATCACATTGTCCCTACATCACACATCCTCCACATCACATTGTCCCTACATCACACATCCTCCACGTCACACAGCCTCCACATCACACAGCCTCCACATCACACAGCCTCCACATCTTACAGCCTCCACATTACACTGTCCCTACATCACACTGTTCCTACATCACACAGCCTCCACATCACACTGTCCCTACATCACACTGTCCCTATATCACACAGCCTCTACATCACACAGCCTCCACATCACACAGCCTCCACATCACACAGTCTCCACATCACACAGTCTCCACATCACACTGCCTCCACATCACACTGTCCCGACATCACACTGTCCCTACATCACACAGCCTCCACATCACACAGCCTCCACATCACACATCCTCCACGTCACACTGTCCATACATCACACAGCCTTCACATCACATTGTCCCTACATCACACATCCTCCACGTCACACTGTCCCTACATCACACAGTCTCCACATCACACTGTCTCCACATCACACTGTCACTACATCACACAGCCTCCACATCATACAGCCTCCACATCACACATCCTCCACATCACATTGTCCCTACATCACACTGTCCCTACATCACACAGCCTTCACATCACATTGTCCCTACATCACACATCCTCCACATCACATTATCCCTACATCACACATCCTCCACGTCACACTGTCCCTACATCACGCAGTCTCCACATCACACTGTCCCTACATCACACTGTCCCTATATCACACTGTCCCTACATCACACAGCTTCCACATCATACAGCCTCCACATCATACAGCCTCCACATCACACAGCCTCCCCATCACACAGTCTCCACATCACACTGTCCCTACATCACACTGTCCCTACATCACACATCCTCCACATCACACTGTCCCTACATCACACTGTCCCTACATCACACTGTCCCTACATCACACATCCTCCACATCACATTGTCCCTACATCACATTGACCCTACATCACACTGTCCCTACATCACACAGCCTCCACATCACACAGCCTGCACATCACACATCCTCCACGTCACACTGTCCCTACATCACACAGCCTCCACATCACACATCCTCCACGTCACACTGTCCCTACATCACACAGCCTTCACATCACATTGTCCCTACATCACACATCCTCCACATCACATTGTCCCTACATCACACATCCTCCACGTCACACAGCCTCAACATCACACAGCCTCCACATCACACAGTCTCCACATCACACTGCCTCCACATCACACTGTCCCGACATCACACTGTCCCTACATCACACAGCCTCCACATCATACAGCCTCCACATCACACAGCCTCCACATCACACAGCCTCCACATCACACAGCCTCCACATCACACAGTCTCCACATCACACTGTCCCTACATCACACTGTCCCTACATCACACTGTCCCTACATCACACATCCTCCACATCACATTCTCCCTACATCACACAGCCTCCACATCACACAGCCTCCACATCACACATCCTCCACGTCACACTGTCCATACATCACACAGCCTTCACATCACATTGTCCCTACATCACACATCCTCCACGTCACACTGTCCCTACATCACACAGTCTCCACATCACACTGTCTCCACATCACACTGTCACTACATCACACAGCCTCCACATCATACAGCCTCCACATCACACATCCTCCACATCACATTGTCCCTACATCACACTGTCCCTACATCACACAGCCTTCACATCACATTGTCCCTACATCACACATCCTCCACATCACATTATCCCTACATCACACATCCTCCACGTCACACTGTCCCTACATCACGCAGTCTCCACATCACACTGTCCCTACATCACACTGTCCCTATATCACACTGTCCCTACATCACACAGCCTCCACATCATACAGCCTCCACATCATACAGCCTCCACATCACACAGCCTCCCCATCACACAGTCTCCACATCACACTGTCCCTACATCACACTGTCCCTACATCACACATCCTCCACATCACACTGTCCCTACATCACACTGTCCCTACATCACACTGTCCCTACATCACACATCCTCCACATCACATTGTCCCTACATCACATTGACCCTACATCACACTGTCCCTACATCACACAGCCTCCACATCACACAGCCTGCACATCACACATCCTCCACGTCACACTGTCCCTACATCACACAGCCTCCACATCACACATCCTCCACGTCACACTGTCCCTACATCACACAGCCTTCACATCACATTGTCCCTACATCACACATCCTCCACATCACATTTTCCCTACATCACACATCCTCCACGTCACACAGCCTCAACATCACACAGCCTCCACATCACACAGCCTCCACATCACACAGCCTCCACATTACACTGTCCCTACATCACACTGTTCCTACATCACACAGCCTCCACATCACACTGTCCCTACATCACACTGTCCCTACATCACACAGCCTCTACATCACACAGCCTCCACATCACACAGCCTCCACATCACACAGTCTCCACATCACACAGTCTCCACATCACACTGCCTCCACATCACACTGTCCCGACATCACACTGTCCCTACATCACACAGCCTCCACATCATACAGCCTCCACATCACACAGCCTCCACATCACACAGCCTCCACATCACACAGTCTCCACATCACACTGTCCCTACATCACACTGTCCCTACATCACACTGTCCCTACATCACACATCCTCCACATCACATTCTCCCTACATCACACAGCCTCCACATCACACAACCTCCACATCACACATCCTCCACGTCACACTGTCCCTACATCACACAGCCTTCACATCACATTGTCCCTACATCACACATCCTCCACGTCACACTGTCCCTACATCACGCAGTCTCCACATCACACTGCCTCCACATCACACTGCCTCCACATCACACTGTCCCTACAACACACTGTCCCTACATCACACAGCCTCCACATCACACAGCCTCCACATCACACAGCCTCCACATCACACAGCCTCCACATTACACTGTCCATACATCACACTGTTCCTACATCACACAGCCTCCACATCACACTGTCCATACATCACACTGTCCCTATATCACACAGCCTCTACATAACACAGCCTCCACATCACACAGCCTCCACATCACACAGCCTCCACATCACACAGTCTCCACATCACACAGTCTCCACATCACACTGCCTCCACATCACACTGTCCCGACATCACACTGTCCCTACATCACACAGCCTCCACATCATACAGCCTCCACATCACACAGCCTCCACATCACACAGCCTCCACATCACACAGTCTCCACATCACACTGTCCCTACATCACACTGTCCCTACATCACACTGTCCCTACATCACACATCCTCCACATCACATTCTCCCTACATCACACAGCCTCCACATCACACATCCTCCACGTCACACTGTCCCTACATCACACAGCCTTCACATCACATTGTCCCTACATCACACATCCTCCACGTCACACTGTCCCTACATCACGCAGTCTCAAATCACACTGCCTCCACATCACACTGCATCCACATCACACTGTCCCTACATCACACTGTCCCTACATCACACAGCCTCCACATCATACAGCCTCCACATCACACATCCTCCACATCACATTGTCCCTACATCACACTGTCCCTACATCACACAGCCTTCACATCACATTGTCCCTACATCACACATCCTCCACATCACATTGTCCCTACATCACACATCCTCCACGCCACACTGTCCCTACATCACACAGCCTCCACATCACACAGCCTCCACATCACACAGCCTCCACATTACACTGTCCCTACATCACACTGTCCCTACATCACACAGCCTGCACATCACACTGTCCCTACATCACACAGCCTCTACATCACACAGCCTCCACATCACACAGTTCCTACATCACACAGTCCCTACATCACACTGTCCCTACATCACACTGTCCCTACATCACACAGCCTCCACATCATACAGCCTCCACATCATACAGCCTCCACATCACACTGCCTCCACATCACACAGCCTCCACATCACACAGCCTCCACATCACACAGCCTCCACATCACACTGTCCCTACATCACACTGTCCCTACATCACACATCCTCCACATCACAATGTCCCTACATCACACAGCCTCCACATCACACATCCTCCACATCACACTGTCCCTACATCACACAGCCGTCACATCACATTGTCCCTACATCACACATCCTCCACATCACATTGTCCCTACATCACACATCCTCCACGTCACACTGTCCCTACATCACGCAGTCTCCACATCACACTGTCCCTACATCACACTGTCCCTACATCACACAGCCTCCACATCATACAGCCTCCACATCATACAGCCTCCACATCATACAGCCTCCACATCACACAGCCTCCACATCACACAGCCTCCACATTACACTTTCCCTACATCACACATCCTCCACATCACACTGTCCCTACATCACACTGTCCCTACATCACACTGTCCCTACATCACACATCCTCCACATCACATTGTCCCTACATCACATTGTCCCTACATCACACAGCCTCCACATCACACAGCCTGCACATCACACATCCTCCACGTCACACTGTCCCTACATCACACAGCCTCCACATCACACATCCTCCACGTCACACTGTCCCTACATCACACAGCCTTCACATCACATTGTCCCTACATCACACATCCTCCACGTCACATTGTCCCTACATCACACATCCTCCACGTCACACTGTCCCTACATCACTCTGCCTCCACATCACTCTGCCTCCACATCACACAGCCTCCACATCACACAGCCTCCACATCACACAGCCTCCACATCACACAGCCTCCACATTACACTGTCCCTACATCACACTGTCCCTACATCACACAGCCTCCACTTCACACTGTCCCTACATCACACTGTCCCTATATCACACAGCCTCTACATCACACAGCCTCTACATCACACAGCCTCCACATCACACAGCCTCCACATCACACAGTCTCCACATCACACTGCCTCCACATCACACTGTCACATCATCACACTGTCCCTACATCACACAGCCTCCACATCATACAGCCTCCACATCACACAGCCTCCACATCACACAGCCTCCACATCACACAGCCTCCACATCACACAGTCTCCACATCACCCTGTCCCTACATCTCACATCCTCCACATCACATTGTCCCTACATCACACAGCCTCCACATCACACAGCCTCCACATCACACATCCTCCACGTCACACTGTCCCTACATCACACAGCCTTCACATCACATTGTCCCTACATCACACATCCTCCACATCACATTGTCCCTACATTACAGTTCCTCCACGTCACACTGTCCCTACATCACGCAGTCTCCACATCACACTGCCTCCACATCACACTGTCCCTACATCACACTGTCCCTACATCACACTGTCCCTACATCACACTGTCCCTACATCACACAGCCTCCATATCATACAGCCTCCACATCACACAGTCTCCACATCAAACTGTCCCTACATCACACATCCTCCACATCACACTGTCCCTAAATCACACTGTCCCTACATCACACATCCTCCACATCACATTGTCCCTACATCACATTCTCGCTACATCACACATCCTCCACGTCACACTGTCCCTACATCACACAGTCTCCACATCACACTGTCCCTACTTCACACTGTCCCTACATCACACTGTCCCTACATCACACTGTCCCTACATCACACAGCCTCCACATCACACTGTCTCTACATCACACTGTCCCTACATCACACTGTCCCTACATCACACATCCTCCACATCACACTGTCCCTACATCACACTGTCCCTACATCACACTGTCCCTACATCACACAGCCTCCACATCACACTGTCCCTACATCACACTGTCCCTACATCACACTGTCCCTACATCACACAGCCTCCACATCATACAGCCTCCACATCACACATCCTCCACATCACATTGTCCCTACATCACACTGTCCCTACATCACACAGCCTTCACATCACATTGTCCCTACATCACACATCCTCCACATCACATTATCCCTACATCACACATCCTCCACGTCACACTGTCCCTACATCACGCAGTCTCCACATCACACTGTCCCTACATCACACTGTCCCTACATCACACAGCCTCCACATCATACAGCCTCCACATCATACAGCCTCCACATCACACAGCCTCCCCATCACACAGTCTCCACATCACACTGTCCCTACATCACACTGTCCCTACATCACACTGTCCCTACATCACACATCCTCCACATCACATTGTCCCTACATCACACTGTCCCTACATCACACTGTCCCTACATCACACATCCTCCACATCACATTGTCCCTACATCACATTGACCCTACATCACACTGTCCCTACATCACACAGCCTGCACATCACACATCCTCCACGTCACACTGTCCCTACATCACACAGCCTCCACATCACACATCCTCCACGTCACACTGTCCCTACATCACACAGCCTTCACATCACATTGTCCCTACATCACACATCCTCCACATCACATTGTCCCTACATCACACATCCTCCACGTCACACAGCCTCCACATCACACAGCCTCCACATCACACAGCCTCCACATCACACAGCCTCCACATTACACTGTCCCTACATCACACTGTTCCTACATCACACAGCCTCCACATCACACTGTCCCTACATCACACTGTCCCTACATCACACAGCCTCTACATCACACAGCCTCCACATCACACAGCCTCCACATCACACAGTCTCCACATCACACAGTCTCCACATCACACTGCCTCCACATCACACTGTCCCGACATCACACTGTCCCTACATCACACAGCCTCCACATCATACAGCCTCCACATCACACAGCCTCCACATCACACAGCCTCCACATCCCCAAGTCTCCACATCACACTGTCCCTACATCACACTGTCCCTACATCACACTGTCCCTACATCACACAGCCTGCACATCACACTGTCCCTACATCACACAGCCTCTACATCACACAGCCTCCACATCACACAGTCCCTACATCACACTGTCCCTACATCACACTGTCCCTACATCACACAGCCTCCACATCATACAGCCTCCACATCATACAGCCTCCACATCATACAGCCTCCACATCACACTGCCTCCACATCACACAGCCTCCACATCACACAGCCTCCACATCACACAGCCTCCACATCACACTGTCCCTACATCACACTGTCCCTACATCACACATCCTCCACATCACAATGTCCCTACATCACACAGCCTCCACATCACACATCCTCCACATCACACTGTCCCTACATCACACAGCCTTCACATCACATTGTCCCTACATCACACATCCTCCACATCACATTGTCCCTACATCACACATCCTCCACGTCACACTGTCCCTACATCACGCAGTCTCCACATCACACTGTCCCTACATCACACTCTCCCTACATCACACAGCCTCCACATCATACAGCCTCCACATCATACAGCCTCCACATCACACAGCCTCCACATCACACAGCCTCCACATCACACAGCCTCCACATTACACTGTCCCTACATCACACATCCTCCACATCACACTGTCCCTACATCACACTGTCCCTACATCACACTGTCCCTACATCACACATCCTCCACATCACATTGTCCCTACATCACATTGTCCCTACATCACACAGCCTCCACATCACACAGCCTGCACATCACACATCCTCCACGTCACACTGTCCCTACATCACACAGCCTCCACATCACACATCCTCCACGTCACACTGTCCCTACATCACACAGCCTTCACATCACATTGTCCCTACATCACACATCCTCCACGTCACATTGTCCCTACATCACACATCCTCCACGTCACACTGTCCCTACATCACTCTGCCTCCACATCACTCTGCCTCCACATCACACAGCCTCCACATCACACAGCCTCCACATCACACAGCCTCCACATCACACAGCCTCCACATTACACTGTCCCTACATCACACTGTCCCTACATCACACAGCCTGCACATCACACTGTCCCTACATCACACAGCCTCTACATCACACAGCCTCCACATCACACAGTCCCTACATCACACTGTCCCTACATCACACTGTCCCTACATCACACAGCCTCCACATCATACAGCCTCCACATCATACAGCCTCCACATCACACTGCCTCCACATCACACAGCCTCCACATCACACAGCCTCCACATCACACAGCCTCCACATCACACTGTCCCTACATCACACTGTCCCTACATCACACATCCTCCACATCACAATGTCCCTACATCACACAGCCTCCACATCACACATCCTCCACATCACACTGTCCCTACATCACACAGCCTTCACATCACATTGTCCCTACATCACACATCCTCCACATCACATTGTCCCTACATCACACATCCTCCACGTCACACTGTCCCTACATCACGCAGTCTCCACATCACACTGTCCCTACATCACACTGTCCCTACATCACACAGCCTCCACATCATACAGCCTCCACATCATACAGCCTCCACATCACACAGTCTCCACATCACACAGCCTCCACATTACACTGTCCCTACATCACACATCCTCCACATCACACTGTCCCTACATCACACTGTCCCTACATCACACTGTCCCTACATCACACTGTCCCTACATCACACATCCTCCACATCACATTGTCCCTACATCACATTGTCCCTACATCACACAGCCTCCACATCACACAGCCTGCACATCACACATCCTCCACGTCACACTGTCCCTACATCACACAGCCTCCACATCACACATCCTCCACGTCACACTGTCCCTACATCACACAGCCTTCACATCACATTGTCCCTACATCACACATCCTCCACGTCACATTGTCCCTACATCACACATCCTCCACGTCACACTGTCCCTACATCACTCTGCCTCCACATCACTCTGCCTCCACATCACACAGCCTCCACATCACACAGCCTCCACATCACACAGCCTCCACATTACACTGTCCCTACATCACACTGTCCCTACATCACACAGCCTCCACTTCACACTGTCCCTACATCACACTGTCCCTATATCACACAGCCTCTACATCACACAGCCTCTACATCACACAGCCTCCACATCACACAGCCTCCACATCACACAGTCTCCACATCACACTGCCTCCACATCACACTGTCACATCATCACACTGTCCCTACATCACACAGCCTCCACATCATACAGCCTCCACATCACACAGCCTCCACATCACACAGCCTCCACATCACACAGCCTCCACATCACACAGTCTCCACATCACACTGTCCCTACATCACACATCCTCCACATCACATTGTCCCTACATCACACAGCCTCCACATCACACAGCCTCCACATCACACATCCTCCACGTCACACTGTCCCTACATCACACAGCCTTCACATCACATTGTCCCTACATCACACATCCTCCACATCACATTGTCCCTACATTACAGTTCCTCCACGTCACACTGTCCCTACATCACGCAGTCTCCACATCACACTGCCTCCACATCACACTGTCCCTACATCACACTGTCCCTACATCACACTGTCCCTACATCACACTGTCCCTACATCACACAGCCTCCATATCATACAGCCTCCACATCACACAGTCTCCACATCAAACTGTCCCTACATCACACATCCTCCACATCACACTGTCCCTAAATCACACTGTCCCTACATCACACATCCTCCACATCACATTGTCCCTACATCACATTCTCGCTACATCACACATCCTCCACGTCACACTGTCCCTACATCACACAGTCTCCACATCACACTGTCCCTACTTCACACTGTCCCTACATCACACTGTCCCTACATCACACTGTCCCTACATCACACAGCCTCCACATCACACTGTCTCTACATCACACTGTCCCTACATCACACTGTCCCTACATCACACATCCTCCACATCACACTGTCCCTACATCACACTGTCCCTACATCACACTGTCCCTACATCACACAGCCTCCACATCACACTGTCCCTACATCACACTGTCCCTACATCACACTGTCCCTACATCACACAGCCTCCACATCATACAGCCTCCACATCACACATCCTCCACATCACATTGTCCCTACATCACACTGTCCCTACATCACACAGCCTTCACATCACATTGTCCCTACATCACACATCCTCCACATCACATTATCCCTACATCACACATCCTCCACGTCACACTGTCCCTACATCACGCAGTCTCCACATCACACTGTCCCTACATCACACTGTCCCTATATCACACTGTCCCTACATCACACAGCCTCCACATCATACAGCCTCCACATCATACAGCCTCCACATCACACAGCCTCCCCATCACACAGTCTCCACATCACACTGTCCCTACATCACACTGTCCCTACATCACACTGTCCCTACATCACACATCCTCCACATCACATTGTCCCTACATCACACTGTCCCTACATCACACTGTCCCTACATCACACATCCTCCACATCACATTGTCCCTACATCACATTGACCCTACATCACAATGTCCCTACATCACACAGCCTCCACATCACACAGCCTGCACATCACACATCCTCCACGTCACACTGTCCCTACATCACACAGCCTCCACATCACACATCCTCCACGTCACACTGTCCCTACATCACACAGCCTTCACATCACATTGTCCCTACATCACACATCCTCCACATCACATTGTCCCTACATCACACATCCTCCACGTCACACAGCCTCCACATCACACAGCCTCCACATCACACAGCCTGCACATCACACAGCCTCCACATTACACTGTCCCTACATCACACTGTTCCTACATCACACAGCCTCCACATCACACTGTCCCTACATCACACTGTCCCTACATCACACAGCCTCTACATCACACAGCCTCCACATCACACAGCCTCCACATCACACAGTCTCCACATCACACTGCCTCCACATCACACTGTCCCGACATCACACTGTCCCTACATCACACAGCCTCCACATCATACAGCCTCCACATCACACAGCCTCCACATCACACAGCCTCCACATCACGCAGCCTCCACATCACACAGTCTCCACATCACACTGTCCCTACATCACACTGTCCCTACATCACACTGTCCCTACATCACACATCCTCCACATCACATTCTCCCTACATCACACAGCCTCCACATCACACAACCTCCACATCACACATCCTCCACGTCACACTGTCCCTACATCACACAGCCTTCACATCACATTGTCCCTACATCACACATCCTCCACATCACATTGTCCCTACATCACACATCCTCCACGTCACACTGTCCCTACATCACGCAGTCTCCACATCACACTGTCCCTACATCACACTGTCCCTACATCACACAGCCTCCACATCATACAGCCTCCACATCATACAGCCTCCACATCACACAGCCTCCACATCACACAGCCTCCACATTACACTGTCCCTACATCACACATCCTCCACATCACACTGTCCCTACATCACACTGTCCCTACATCACACTGTCCCTACATCACACTGTCCCTACATCACACATCCTCCACATCACATTGTCCCTACATCACATTGTCCCTACATCACACAGCCTCCACATCACACAGCCTGCACATCACACATCCTCCACGTCACACTGTCCCTACATCACACAGCCTCCACATCACACATCCTCCACGTCACACTGTCCCTACATCACACAGCCTTCACATCACATTGTCCCTACATCACACATCCTCCACGTCACATTGTCCCTACATCACACATCCTCCACGTCACACTGTCCCTACATCACTCTGCCTCCACATCACTCTGCCTCCACATCACACAGCCTCCACATCATACAGCCTCCACATCACACAGCCTCCACATTACACTGTCCCTACATCACACTGTCCCTACATCACACAGCCTCCACTTCACACTGTCCCTACATCACACTGTCCCTATATCACACAGCCTCTACATCACACAGCCTCTACATCACACAGCCTCCACATCACACAGCCTCCACATCACACAGTCTCCACATCACACTGCCTCCACATCACACTGTCACATCATCACACTGTCCCTACATCACACAGCCTCCACATCATACAGCCTCCACATCACACAGCCTCCACATCACACAGCCTCCACATCACACAGCCTCCACATCACACAGTCTCCACATCACACTGTCCCTACATCACACATCCTCCACATCACATTGTCCCTACATCACACAGCCTCCACATCACACAGCCTCCACATCACACATCCTCCACGTCACACTGTCCCTACATCACACAGCCTTCACATCACATTGTCCCTACATCACACATCCTCCACATCACATTGTCCCTACATTACAGTTCCTCCACGTCACACTGTCCCTACATCACGCAGTCTCCACATCACACTGCCTCCACATCACACTGTCCCTACATCACACTGTCCCTACATCACACTGTCCCTACATCACACTGTCCCTACATCACACAGCCTCCATATCATACAGCCTCCACATCACACAGTCTCCACATCAAACTGTCCCTACATCACACATCCTCCACATCACACTGTCCCTAAATCACACTGTCCCTACATCACACATCCTCCACATCACATTGTCCCTACATCACATTCTCGCTACATCACACATCCTCCACGTCACACTGTCCCTACATCACACAGTCTCCACATCACACTGTCCCTACTTCACACTGTCCCTACATCACACTGTCCCTACATCACACTGTCCCTACATCACACAGCCTCCACATCACACTGTCTCTACATCACACTGTCCCTACATCACACTGTCCCTACATCACACATCCTCCACATCACACTGTCCCTACATCACACTGTCCCTACATCACACTGTCCCTACATCACACAGCCTCCACATCACACTGTCCCTACATCACACTGTCCCTACATCACACTGTCCCTACATCACACAGCCTCCACATCATACAGCCTCCACATCACACATCCTCCACATCACATTGTCCCTACATCACACTGTCCCTACATCACACAGCCTTCACATCACATTGTCCCTACATCACACATCCTCCACATCACATTATCCCTACATCACACATCCTCCACGTCACACTGTCCCTACATCACGCAGTCTCCACATCACACTGTCCCTACATCACACTGTCCCTATATCACACTGTCCCTACATCACACAGCCTCCACATCATACAGCCTCCACATCATACAGCCTCCACATCACACAGCCTCCCCATCACACAGTCTCCACATCACACTGTCCCTACATCACACTGTCCCTACATCACACTGTCCCTACATCACACATCCTCCACATCACATTGTCCCTACATCACACTGTCCCTACATCACACTGTCCCTACATCACACATCCTCCACATCACATTGTCCCTACATCACATTGACCCTACATCACAATGTCCCTACATCACACAGCCTCCACATCACACAGCCTGCACATCACACATCCTCCACGTCACACTGTCCCTACATCACACAGCCTCCACATCACACATCCTCCACGTCACACTGTCCCTACATCACACAGCCTTCACATCACATTGTCCCTACATCACACATCCTCCACATCACATTGTCCCTACATCACACATCCTCCACGTCACACAGCCTCCACATCACACAGCCTCCACATCACACAGCCTGCACATCACACAGCCTCCACATTACACTGTCCCTACATCACACTGTTCCTACATCACACAGCCTCCACATCACACTGTCCCTACATCACACTGTCCCTACATCACACAGCCTCTACATCACACAGCCTCCACATCACACAGCCTCCACATCACACAGTCTCCACATCACACTGCCTCCACATCACACTGTCCCGACATCACACTGTCCCTACATCACACAGCCTCCACATCATACAGCCTCCACATCACACAGCCTCCACATCACACAGCCTCCACATCACACAGCCTCCACATCACACAGCCTCCACATCACACAGTCTCCACATCACACTGTCCCTACATCACACTGTCCCTACATCACACTGTCCCTACATCACACATCCTCCACATCACATTCTCCCTACATCACACAGCCTCCACATCACACAACCTCCACATCACACATCCTCCACGTCACACTGTCCCTACATCACACAGCCTTCACATCACATTGTCCCTACATCACACATCCTCCACGTCACACTGTCCCTACATCACGCAGTCTCCACATCACACTGCCTCCACATCACACTGCCTCCACATCACACTGTCCCTACAACACACTGTCCCTACATCACACAGCCTCCACATCACACAGCCTCCACATCACACAGCCTCCACATTACACTGTCCCTACATCACACTGTTCCTACATCACACAGCCTCCACATCACACTTTCCATACATCACACTGTCCCTATATCACACAGCCTCTACATAACACAGCCTCCACATCACACAGCCTCCACATCACACAGCCTCCACATCACACAGTCTCCACATCACACAGTCTCCACATCACACTGCCTCCACATCACACTGTCCCGACATCACACTGTTCCTACATCACACAGCCTCCACATCATACAGCCTCCACATCACACAGCCTCCACATCACACAGCCTCCACATCACACAGTCTCCACATCACACTGTCCCTACATCACACTGTCCCTACATCACACTGTCCCTACATCACACATCCTCCACATCACATTCTCCCTACATCACACAGCCTCCACATCACACATCCTCCACGTCACACTGTCCCTACATCACACAGCCTTCACATCACATTGTCCCTACATCACACATCCTCCACGTCACACTGTCCCTACATCACGCAGTCTCACATCACACTGCCTCCACATCACACTGCCTCCACATCACACTGTCCCTACATCACACTGTCCCTACATCACACAGCCTCCACATCATACAGCCTCCACATCACACATCCTCCACATCACATTGTCCCTACATCACACTGTCCCTACATCACACAGCCTTCACATCACATTGTCCCTACATCACACATCCTCCACATCACATTGTCCCTACATCACACATCCTCCACGCCACACTGTCCCTACATCACACAGCCTCCACATCACACAGCCTCCACATCACACAGCCTCCACATTACACTGTCCCTACATCACACTGTCCCTACATCACACAGCCTGCACATCACACTGTCCCTACATCACACAGCCTCTACATCACACAGCCTCCACATCACACAGTCCCTACATCACACTGTCCCTACATCACACTGTCCCTACATCACACAGCCTCCACATCATACAGCCTCCACATCATACAGCCTCCACATCACACTGCCTCCACATCACACAGCCTCCACATCACACAGCCTCCACATCACACTGTCCCTACATCACACTGTCCCTACATCACACATCCTCCACATCACAATGTCCCTACATCACACAGCCTCCACATCACACATCCTCCACATCACACTGTCCCTACATCACACAGCCTTCACATCACATTGTCCCTACATCACACATCCTCCACATCACATTGTCCCTACATCACACATCCTCCACGTCACACTGTCCCTACATCACGCAGTCTCCACATCACACTGTCCCTACATCACACTGTCCCTACATCACACAGCCTCCACATCATACAGCCTCCACATCATACAGCCTCCACATCACACAGCCTCCACATCACACAGCCTCCACATCACACAGCCTCCACATTACACTGTCCCTACATCACACATCCTCCACATCACACTGTCCCTACATCACACTGTCCCTACATCACACTGTCCCTACATCACACATCCTCCACATCACATTGTCCCTACATCACATTGTCCCTACATCACACAGCCTCCACATCACACAGCCTGCACATCACACATCCTCCACGTCACACTGTCCCTACATCACACAGCCTCCACATCACACATCCTCCACGTCACACTGTCCCTACATCACACAGCCTTCACATCACATTGTCCCTACATCACACATCCTCCACGTCACATTGTCCCTACATCACACATCCTCCACGTCACACTGTCCCTACATCACTCTGCCTCCACATCACTCTGCCTCCACATCACACAGCCTCCACATCACACAGCCTCCACATCACACAGCCTCCACATTACACTGTCCCTACATCACACTGTCCCTACATCACACAGCCTCCACTTCACACTGTCCCTACATCACACTGTCCCTATATCACACAGCCTCTACATCTCACAGCATCTACATCACACAGCCTCCACATCACACAGCCTCCACATCACACAGCCTCCACATCACACAGTCTCCACATCACACTGCCTCCACATCACACTGTCACATCATCACATTGTCCCTACATCACACAGCCTCCACATCATACAGCCTCCACATCACACAGCCTCCACATCACACAGCCTCCACATCACACAGTCTCCACATCACACTGTCCCTACATCACACATCCTCCACATCACATTGTCCCTACATCACACAGCCTCCACATCACACAGCCTCCACATCACACATCCTCCACGTCACACTGTCCCTACATCACACAGCCTTCACATCACATTGTCCCTACATCACACATCCTCCACATCACATTGTCCCTACATTACAGTTCCTCCACGTCACACTGTCCCTACATCACGCAGTCTCCACATCACACTGCCTCCACATCACACTGTCCCTACATCACACTGTCCCTACATCACACTGTCCCTACATCACACTGTCCCTACATCACACAGCCTCCACATCATACAGCCTCCACATCACACAGTCTCCACATCAAACTGTCCCTACATCACACATCCTCCACATCACACTGTCCCTACATCACAAATCCTCCACATCACATTGTCCCTACATCACATTCTCGCTACATCACACATCCTCCACGTCACACTGTCCCTACATCACACAGTCTCCACATCACACTGTCCCTACTTCACACTGTCCCTACATCACACTGTCCCTACATCACACTGTCCCTACATCACACAGCCTCCACATCACACTGTCTCTACATCACACTGTCCCTACATCACACTGTCCCTACATCACACATCCTCCACATCACACTGTCCCTACATCACACTGTCCCTACATCACACTGTCCCTACATCACACAGCCTCCACATCACACTGTCCCTACATCACACTGTCCCTACATCACACTGTCCCTACATCACACAGTCTCCACATCACACTGTCCCTACATAACACTGTCCCTACATCACACAGCCTTCACATCACATTGTCCCTACATCACACATCCTCCACGTCACACTGTCCCTACATCACACAGCCTCCACATCACACAGCCTCCACATCACACATCCTCCACTTCACACTGTCCCTACATCACACAGCCTCCACATCACACATCCTCCAGTTCACACTGTCCCTACATCACACATCCTCCACATCACATTGTCCCTACATCACACATCCTCCACGTCACACTGACCCTACATCACACAGCCTCCACATCACACAGCCTCCACATCACACAGCCTCCACATCACACTGTCCCTACATCACACAGCCTCCACATCACACTGTCCCTACATCACACTGTCCCTACATCACACTGTCCCTACATCACACAGCCTCTACATCACACAGCCTCCACATCACACAGTCTCCACATCACACTGCCTCCACATCACACTGTCCCTACATCACACTGTCCCTACATCATACAGCCTCCACATCATACAGCCTCCACATCATACAGCCTCCACATCACACAGTCTCCACATCACACAGTCTCCACATCACACAGTACCTACATCACACTGTCCCTACATCACACATCCTCCACATCACATTGTCCCTACATCACGCAGTCTCCACATCACACTGTCCCTACATCACACAGTACCTACATCACACTGTCCCTACATCACACATCCTCCACATCACATTGTCTCTACATCACACAGCCTCCACATCACACAGCCTCCACATCACACAGCCTCCACATCACACAGCCTCCACATCACACATCCTCCACATCACACTGTCCCTACATCACACAGTACCTACATCACACTGTCCCTACATCACACATCCTCCACATCACATTGTCTCTACATCACACAGCCTCCACATCACACAGCCTCCACATCACACAGCCTCCACATCACACATCCTCCACGTCACACTGTCCCTACATCACGCAGTCTCCACATCACACTGTCCCTACATCACACTGTCCCTATATCACACTGTCCCTACATCACACAGCCTCCACATCATACAGCCTCCACATCATACAGCCTCCACATCACACAGCCTCCCCATCACAGTCTCCACATCACACTGTCCCTACATCACACTGTCCCTACATCACACTGTCCCTACATCACACATCCTCCACATCACATTGTCCCTACATCACACTGTCCCTACATCACACTGTCCCTACATCACACATCCTCCACATCACATTGTCCCTACATCACATTGACCCTACATCACACAGCCTCCACATCACACAGCCTGCACATCACACATCCTCCACGTCACACTGTCCCTACATCACACAGCCTTCACATCACACATCCTCCACGTCACACTGTCCCTACATCACACAGCCTTCACATCACATTGTCCCTACATCACACATCCTCCACGTCACATTGTCCCTACATCACACATCCTCCACGTCACACTGTCCCTACATCACTCTGCCTCCACATCACTCTGCCTCCACATCACTCTGCCTCCACATCACTCTGCCTCCACATCACACAGCCTCCACATCCCACAGCCTCCACATCACACAGCCTCCACATCACACAGCCTCCACATTACACTGTCCCTACATCACACTGTCCCTACATCACACAGCCTCCACATCACACTGTCACATCATCACACTGTCCCTACATCAAACAGCCTCCACATCATACAGCCTCCACATCACACAGCCTCCACATCACACAGCCTCCACATCACACAGTCTCCACATCACACTGTCCCTACATCACACATCCTCCACATCACATTGTCCCTACATCACACAGCCTCCACATCACACAGGCTCCACATCACACATCCTCCACGTAACACTGTCCCTACATCACACAGCCTTCACATCACATTGTCCCTACATCACACATCCTCCACATCACATTGTCCCTTCATTACACATCCTCCACGTCATACTGTCCCTAAATCACGCAGTCTCCACATCACACTGCCTCCACATCACACTGTCCCTACATCACACTGTCCCTACATCACACTGTCCCTACATCACACAGCCTCCACATCACACTGTCTCTACATCACACTGTCCCTACTTCACACTGTCCCTACATCACACAGCCTCCACATCATACAGCCTCCACATCACACAGTCTCCACATCAAACTGTCCCTACATCACACATCCTCCACATCACACTGTCCCTAAATCACACTGTCCCTACATCACACATCCTCCACATCACATTGTCCCTACATCACATTCTCGCTACATCACACATCCTCCACATCACACTGTCTCTACATCACACTGTCCCTACATCACACATCCTCCACATCACATTGTCCCTACATCACATTCTCGCTACATCACACATCCTCCACATCACATTGTCCCTAAATCACACAGTCTCCACATCACACTGTCCCTACTTCACACTGTCCCTACATCACACTGTCCCTACATCACACTGTCCCTACATCACATTGTCCCCACATCACACTGTCCCTACATCACACATCCTCCACATCACACTGTCCCTACATCACACTGTCCCTACATCACACTGTCCCTACATCACAGTCTCCACATCACACTGTCCCTACATCACACTGTCCCTACATCACACTGTCCCTACATCACTCTGTCCCTACATCATACTGTCCCTACATCACACATCCTCCACATCACTATGTCCCTACATCACACTGTCCCCACATCACACTGTCCCTACATCACACTGTCCCTACATCACATTGTCCCCACATCACACTGTCCCTACATCACAGTCTCCACATCACACTGTCCCTACATCACACTGTCCCTACATCACACTGTCCCTACATCACACTGTCTCTACATCACACTGTCCCTACATCACACTGTCCCTACATCACAGTCTCCACATCACACTGTCCCTACATCACACTGTCCCTACATCACACTGTCCCTACATCACACTGTCCCCACATCACACTGTCCCTACATCACACTGTCCCCACATCACACTGTCCCCACATCACACTGTCCCTACATCACACTGTCCCTACATCACACAGTCTCCACATCACACTGTCCCCACATCACACTGTCCCCGCATCACACTGTCCCCGCATCACACTGTCCCCGCATCACACTGTCCCCGCATCACACTGTCCCTAAATCACACTGTCCCTACATCACACTGTGCCCACATCACACTGTCCCCATATCACACTGTCTCTACATCACACTGTCCCTACATCACACTGTCTCTACATTACACTGTCCCTACATCACACTGTCCCCACATCACACTGTCCCTACATCACACTGTCCCTACATCACACAGTCTCCACATCACACTGTCCCCACATCACACTGTCCCCGCATCACACTGTCCCCGCATCACACTGTCCCTGCATCACACTGTCCCTAAATCACACTGTCCCCGCATCACACTGTGCCCACTTCACACTGTCCCCATATCACACTGTCTCTACATCACACTGTCCCTACATCACACTGTCTCTACATTACACTGTCCCTACATCACACTGTCCCTACATCACACTGTCCCCACATCACACTGTCCCCACATTACACTGTCCCCACATTACACTGTCCCCACATCACACTGTCCCCACATCACACTGTCCCCACATCACACTGTCCCTACATCACACTGTCCCCACATCACACTGTCCCCACATTACACTGTCCCTACGTCACACTGTCACAACGTCACACTGTCCCTACATCACACTGTCCCCACATCACACTGTCCCCACATCACACTGTCCCCACATTACACTGTCCCTACATCACACTGTCCCTACGTCACACTGTCCCCACGTCACACTGTCCCCACGTCACACTGTCCCCACATCACACTGTCCCCACATCACACTGTCCCTACATCACACTGTCCCTACATCACACTGACCCTACATCACACTGTCCCCACATTACACTTTCCCCACATCACACTGTCCCTACATCACACTGTCCCTACATCACACTGTCCCCACATTACACTGTCCCTACATCACACTGTCCCTACATCACACAGTCCCTACATCACACTGTCCCCACATCACACTGTCCCCACATCACACTGTCCCCACATCACACTGTCCCTACATCACACTGTCCCTACATCACACAGTCTCCACATCACACTGTCCCCGCATCACACTGTCCCCGCATCACACTGTCCCTGCATCACACTGTCCCTAAATCACACTGTCCCTACATCACACTGTGCCCACATCACACTGTCCCCATATCACACTGTCTCTACATCACACTGTCCCTACATCACACTGTCTCTACATTACACTGTCCCTACATCACACTGTCCCCACATCACACTGTCCCTACATCACACTGTCCCTACATCACACAGTCTCCACATCACACTGTCCCCACATCACACTGTCCCCGCATCACACTGTCCCCGCATCACACTGTCCCTGCATCACACTGTCCCTAAATCACACTGTCCCTACATCACACTGTGCCCACATCACACTGTCCCCATATCACACTGTCCCTACATCACACTGTCCCTACATCACACAGCCTCCACATCACACTGTCCCTACATCACACTGTCTCTACATTACACTGTCCCTACATCACATTGTCCCCACATCACATTGTCCCTACATCACACAGCCTCCACATCACACAGCCTCCACTTCACACTGTCCCTACATCACACTGTCCCTACATCACTCTGTCCCTACATCATACTGTCCCTACATCACACATCCTCCACATCACTATGTCCCTACATCACACTGTCCCCACATCACACTGTCCCTACATCACACTGTCCCTACATCACATTGTCCCCACATCACACTGTCTCTACATCTCACTGTCCCTACATCACACTGTCTCTACATCACACTGTCCCTACATCACACTGTCCCTACATCACAGTCTCCACATCACACTGTCCCTACATCACACTGTCCCTACATCACACTGTCCCTACATCACACTGTCCCCACATCACACTGTCCCTACATCACACTGTCCCCACATCACACTGTCCCCACATCACACTGTCCCTACATCACACTGTCCCTACATCACACAGTCTCCACATCACACTGTCCCCACATCACACTGTCCCCGCATCACACTGTCCCCGCATCACACTGTCCCTGCATCACACTGTCCCTGCATCACACTGTCCCTGCATCACACTGTCCCTACATCACACTGTGCCCACATCACACTGTCCCCATATCACACTGTCTCTACATCACACTGTCCCTACATCACACTGTCTCTACATTACACTGTCCCTACATCACACTGTCCCCACATCACACTGTCCCTACATCACACTGTCCCTACATCACACAGTCTCCACATCACACTGTCCCCACATCACACTGTCCCCACATCACACTGTCCCCACATCACACTGTCCCTACATCACACTGTCTCTACATTACACTGTCCCTACATCACACTGTCCCCACATCACACTGTCCCTACATCACACTGTCCCTACATCACACAGTCTCCACATCACACTGTCCCTACATCACACTGTCCCCACATCACACTGTCCCCACATCACACTGTCCCCACATCACACTGTCCCCACATTACACTGTCCCCACATCACACTGTCCCCACATCACACTGTCCCTACATCACACTGTCCCCACATCACACTGTCCCCACATTACACTGTCCCCACATCACACTGTCTCTACATCACACTGTCTCTACATTACACTGTCCCTACATCACACTGTCCCCACATCACACTGTCCCTACATCACACTGTCCCTACATCACACAGTCTCCACATCACACTGTCCCCACATCACACTGTCCCCGCATCACACTGTCCCCGCATCACACTGTCCCCGCATCACACTGTCCCCACATCACACTGTCCCCACATCACACTGTCCCCACGTCACACTGTCCCCACGTCACACTGTCCCCACGTCACACTGTCCCTACGTCACACTGTCCCTACGTCACACTGACCCTATGTCACACTGTCCCCACATTACACTTTCCCCACATCACACTGTCCCTACATCACACTGTCCCTACATCACACTGTCCCCACATTACACTGTCCCCACATCACACTGTCCCTACATCACACAGTCCCCACATCACACTGTCCCCACATCACACTGTCCCCACATTACACTGTCCCCACATCACACTGTCCCTACATCACACTGTCCCTACATCACACTGTCCCCACATCACACTGTCCCCACATCACACTGTCCCTACATCACACTGTCCCCACGTCACACTGTCCCCACGTCACACTGTCCCCACGTCACACTGTCCCTACATCACACTGTCCCTACATCACACTGACCCTACATCACACTGTCCCCACATTACACTTTCCCCACATCACACTGTCCCTACATCACACTGTCCCTACATCACACTGTCCCCACATTACACTGTCCCTACATCACACTGTCCCTACATCACACAGTCCCTACATCACACTGTCCCCACATCACACTGTCCCCACATCACACTGTCCCCACATCACACTGTCCTTACATCACACTGTCCCTACATCACACAGTCTCCACATCACACTGTCCCCACATCACACTGTCCCCGCATCACACTGTCCCCGCATCACACTGTCCCTAAATCACACTGTCCCTACATCACACTGTCCCCACATCACACTGTCCCCACATAACACTGTCCCCACATCACACTGTCCCTACATCACACAGTCCCTACATCACACAGTCCCCACATCACACTGTCCCCGCATCACACTGTCCCCGCATCACACTGTCCCCGCATCACACTGTCCCTGCATCACACTGTGCCCACATCACACTGTCCCCATATCACACTGTCTCTACATCACACTGTCCCTACATCACACTGTCTCTACATTACACTGTCCCTACATTACACTGTCCCTACATCACACTGTCCCCACATCACACTGTCCCTACATCACACAGTCTCCACATCACACTGTCCCCACATCACACTGTCCCCGCATCACACTGTCCCCGCATCACACTGTCCCTGCATCACACTGTCCCTACATCACACTGTCCCTACATCACACTGTGCCCACATCACACTGTCCCCATATCACACTGTCCCTACATCACACTGTCCCTACATCACACAGCCTCCACATCACACTGTCCCTACATCACACTGTCTCTACATTACACTGTCCCTACATCACATTGTCCCCACATCACATTGTCCCTACATCACACAGCCTCCACATCACACAGCCTCCACTTCACACTGTCCCTACATCACACTGTCCCTACATCACTCTGTCCCTACATCATACTGTCCCTACATCACACATCCTCCACATCACTATGTCCCTACATCACACTGTCCCCACATCACACTGTCCCTACATCACACTGTCCCTACATCACATTGTCCCCACATCACACTGTCTCTACATCTCACTGTCCCTACATCACACTGTCTCTACATCACACTGTCCCTACATCACACTGTCCCTACATCACAGTCTCCACATCACACTGTCCCTACATCACACTGTCCCTACATCACACTGTCCCTACATCACACTGTCCCCACATCACACTGTCCCTACATCACACTGTCCCCACATCACACTGTCCCCACATCACACTGTCCCCACATCACACTGTCCCTACATCACACTGTCCCTACATCACACAGTCTCCACATCACACTGTCCCCACATCACACTGTCCCCGCATCACACTGTCCCCGCATCACACTGTCCCTGCATCACACTGTCCCTAAATCACACTGTCCCTACATCACACTGTGCCCACATCACACTGTCCCCATATCACACTGTCTCTACATCACACTGTCCCTACATCACACTGTCTCTACATTACACTGTCCCTACATCACACTGTCCCCACATCACACTGTCCCTACATCACACTGTCCCTACATCACACAGTCTCCACATCACACTGTCCCCACATCACACTGTCCCCGCATCACACTGTCCCCGCATCACACTGTCCCTGCATCACACTGTCCCTAAATCACACTGTCCCTACATCACACTGTGCCCACATCACACTGTCCCCATATCACACTGTCTCTACATCACACTGTCCCTACATCACACTGTCTCTACATTACACTGTCCCTACATCACACTGTCCCTACATCACACTGTCCCCACATCACACTGTCCCCACATTACACTGTCCCCACATCACACTGTCCCCACATCACACTGTCCCTACATCACACTGTCCCCACATCACACTGTCCCCACATTACACTGTCCCTACATCACACTGTCCCTACGTCACACTGTCCCCACGTCACACTGTCCCCACGTCACACTGTCCCCACATCACACTGTCCCCACATCACACTGTCCCTACATCACACTGTCCCTACATCACACTGACCCTACATCACACTGTCCCCACATTACACTTTCCCCACATCACACTGTCCCTACATCACACTGTCCCTACATCACACTGTCCCCACATTACACTGTCCCTACATCACACTGTCCCTACATCACACAGTCCCTACATCACACTGTCCCCACATCACACTGTCCCTACATCACACTGTCCCCACATCACACTGTCCCCACATCACACTGTCCCTACATCACACTGTCCCTACATCACACTGTCCCTACATCACACTGTCCCCACATCACACAGCCTTTGTGAGCTGATTTTGGTCGCTCATAAGCCACTATCAGGTCAATACTTTGAGTGACAGATCGCACTGTTTATGGGTGGTAACAGGGGAAGGCGCTTGTTAACGGGGGGAGTGGTGCTGCGAACGCAGGCGTGTCTGACCGTGAAAATTGAGTTTTAAGGGCGTGCATAATTTAAAGTGCGCGTCACAGCATACTTCATATTGCATCGATAACGATGGAACTACTTGCAGTGCTTGTGGTAGCCCAGGGTATACCACAAGCACTGCGTGTGCAGGCGATGGTTTCTTCCTCTGCCGATGTTTGCAGTAAGTTAATAGAGTAGCCGGTGTTACTCACTGCATTGTATAATAGCAAAGTGGTCGCGTAGATTTGCATATTTTTGTTTATGAAATTCTTTTGTTTTGTATATTTTTGTGTTTTTTGGATCCTAATTTTGATTCATAAGCCATTGAAATTTTAAATCCCTGTATTTTATAAAATTCTCAGACATGTTTTTTTTTAAATTAAGTTTTTAAAGTGATAGTGCTTTTTTGTTTGTGGTACTGCACATTCCAGCATGCCATTCCAGAGTAAAGGCATGTTTTTTGGCAATACTGTTGCAGGCCCTTGCCGGATTTATTTTACCATACTATTTTCAAATTCATAATTTAAAGAAGAAACAAAAAACATTTTGTTTTTTTTTTGTTAAGTTTTTTAGATAATTACCCAAAGAATAATTTTTGGGGGGGTTTGGAATTTAAACAAAAACATTATTTGAATTTTTTTCGAAAAACATAAAATAAGAAAACTATATAATTGTTTAAAAATACATGAATTCTGGACGAAGTTGGTTGTGGATTACCAACAGAAAATGAAGTTGTGGACACACTTGCAGATGTGGGTGAGGATAGTGTGCCTGTGCCGCCACCAGATGATCCTGCGGCACCTCCTACAAACTCATCACCTCAAAACGTGGCAGGCACATCACATGGAACAATACAAAATCAAAAAAATCCTTGTGGGCCTTCCATTTTTGGACATAATTTTGGAAAGTTCTGGGTGAAATTCAATAAAGATCATCAATCGGATTTTTTCTTCTTTGCAGCCGACTATGGTAAGCTGAATTTACGGATCTGGGTGGACCGTCGTGGACCCTGCTGGGTACTCTGTCCAGCCAGAGCAGGGCACTGGTCCACCTCAGCTTCTATTGGGCCAGTCAAATGTTCTTTAATCTCCCTGACATCTTGGCTTATGGACCTTAGATAGGAGGTTTGCTCCAACTGCTGGCCTGGACAGCCTCCATGGCTGCTGCTTGCCTTACCACTGCCATCCTAAGCCCATCCATGACTTCGGTGAGGGTGGCAGTGGAGGATGGGGGAGGCACAATTGATGAAGGTTGTGCCGTCACCCCATCCATCAGAAGGCTTTCAGCCATGTTAGTGTCTAATAAATGGGTGATTAAAAAACAATTAATGCAAAGTTAATTAAATAAATACAGATACAGAGCCAGGTGCATTCAAATAATTACCAGACTCAGCATGTGGGTCATCTTGTGGAGGCTCCTGATGGTCTACTTTTGCCTCCACCCCTATCAACCTATCTACGGCCCCAAAAAGTCGATGTTGGCTTTTGGTCAAAGCCAAGATGTCAGGGAGGGGACCCACTGGCCCATTAAAGTGTTGGATCAGCAATTTCAGCTTCAACTTGAGTCAACTGCAAAGGTCACTCCACCTTTTGAAAAAGTGTTCCACAATTATTTATTGGACAAAATATTTTTGTAGGAGTGAGGCCATTTTAAAAACTTTTTTCAGTTTTACAACTTCTTTGTTGGTTAACTAGAGGAAAACTTTTTACATTTTGTACAGTAACCAAAAAAATAAATAAAAGGTCTCCAAATGAGTGGAGTGCTTCCGACTGATGATCTTTGTAAATTTCACCCAGATTTTTCTCCTATCATGCAAAGGAATCTTATGTCCAAAAGTGAATCTGGTTAGTGCCAACTGGATTAGTGTATCTGAAACCCGACAAGGCTTAACTTGACCTTGTATCGTTCCATGTGATGGACCAGCCACATTTGGAGGTGATGTGTTTGGAGGTGCTGGAGGAGGAACATCTGGTGTAGGATCTGGCACTTTTCTCAGCCTCATCTGGAAGTGTCTCCACTACTTCAATTTCTGACGCAACTCCAAAACCAAATTCGTCCAGAAATTCATGTACATCAATCATGCAGTCCTCTACATTGGCCTCCTCAGAATCCATGACTGCAAATGTTTTAAAATCTGGCGTTGCTATTTATAGCAATCTGCATATACGCCTGCTACTGTGCGCCACTCACACGCAGTGCACTACGCAATGCACAAGCGACCAACACACCCTTTAAAAGCGGCACTCACAATTCCAAACACTTTCCCAAGGAGCTGCGTAGTGTTGGGAGTATACTACTAGCCTAGCTGTATAATGAGGTGAGTCACATGATGTCCGATAGGTGTTGTGTTGGTATAGATGTATTAAATCAACAAATGTCCTGTGTTTATCCACCATTTTAGAATGGCCAACCAATCAGACTGCTCCATAGTTTATATAAAGTTTGCACACTGTAATATTTGTCATTACCATTATATATATATATATATATATATATATATATATATTGCAAGCAACAACATTTAATTTGTGTAACAAAGTTGGGGGAAGTCCAATTTGCTTACTGCAGCCCATATAAATTAGATGATGAAATAAAAAAAAAAATAGGATGCGAATTGACGCTGATTGCAATCGCATCGAAACCAAGTAAAAGGTCCATCGAAAGTGCATATGAGAAAACAAGATGGTCACGTAGGTTGACGGCTGCGTCTGACAGATTACTACGACTATAGTCCTCGCTCGCCCTGTTACGTGGTCCGGGAGGTGTGCGTTCATTGTGGTGTGCATTGCAAGCGAGCGCTCGCTTTGCATTTTCTCGCTCACTGCTGATGCGAACGATCGTGCCGTAGCGAGAGACTCTGAATGAGGTCCGTAATTTTTACATAACATCAGGTCATCTTATACACATTCCGCGGCATATATCCTAACCCCCTGCTCCATGCTCCTTCCTCACTATCAACCCCATCTGTGTTACCCCGGTCTGTCTGCCCCACCCCTTTAGAATGTACGCTCTCACGAGCAGGGCCCTCGTCCCTCATGTGCTTCTCCTCCCCCTACTTATACTATCATTTACTCCTAACTCCCCATTTGGCACCTTTTCCGCAAAGTCCTGTGAGAGGGATCCAATCGGATCCCTCCCAGCACCCCCAGCAGTGTGCGCAGGGTTCTCTGCATAGGCAGAGGGATTTCTGGGACATATATCCGCAAGTCCCTCTTTCACACAGGACGGCTCTTATCGGGACAGCTGCCCTTTGCGATTTTATTCATGTTTACACCGGTGTTAATTCCGTTAATGCCTGTGAGAAGGGGTGGGATGCATCACATGCAAAATTATTGCTTTAATTTAATTAATTGAAAATTCAAGCAAAATCCAGAAAATATTCATATTTTCATACAAATTCTGTGAACTGGTATCAGGAGTAAATTAGCGCAGGGTCCAAACATCCCCAGTAGTGAGATCTGGTGCAGATACTGATGAAGTATATAAAGTTACTAACCTGTATCCATTCTATACTATGGGGTTATGGGTCATCTACTTACCAAGCACACGGAACACCCGGTGAGTCTTCTGTGTGATGAATAGCAGGGAGCTCTCATCTGTAAGACGGGGAGAGAGCAGGAAAGTCAGAGACATCGTATTGGGGAACAAAACAAGCAAAAGATGGTGGAAAGGCGGAGAAAACAGCGCACAGACCGCCTGGTAATAACAGCGCACAGACGGCCTGATAGTAACAGCGCACAGACGGCCTGAGAGTAACAGCGCACAGACGGCCTGATAGTAACAGCGCACAGACGGCCTGATAGTAACAGTGCACAGACGGCCTGATAGTAACAGCGCACAGACGGCCTGATAGTAACAGCGCACAGACGGCCTGATAGTAACAGCGCACAGACGCCTGATAGTAACAGCGCACAGACGGCCTGATAGTAACAGCGCACAGACGGCCTGATAGTAACAGCGCACAGACGGCCTGATTGAAACAGCGCACAGACGGCCTGATAGTAACAGCGCACAGACGGCCTGATAGTAACAGCGCACAGACGGCCTGATAGTAACAGCGCACAGATGCCTGATAGTAACAGCGCACTGACGATCTGATAGTAACAGCGCACAGATGCCTGATAGTAACAGCGCACAGACGGCCTGATAGTAACAGCGCACAGACGGCCTGATAGTAACAGCGCACAGACGGCCTGATAGTAACAGCGCACAGACGGCCTGATAGTAACAGCGCACAGACGCCTGATAGTAACAGCGCACAGACGCCTGATAGTAACAGCGCACAGACGGCCTGATAGTAACAGCGCACAGACGGCCTGATAGTAACAGATCACAGACGGCCTGATAGTAACAGCGCACAGACGGCCTGACAGTAACAGCGCACAGACGGCCTGACAGTAACAGCGCACAGACGGCCTGACAGTAACAGCGCACAGACGGCCTGACAGTAACAGAGCACAGACGGCCTGATAGTAACAGATCACAGACGGCCTGATAGTAACAGCGCACAGACGGCCTGACAGTAACAGCGCACAGACGGCCTGATAGTAACAGCGCACAGACGCCTGATAGTAACAGCGCACAGACGGCCTGATAGTAACAGCGCACAGACGCCTGATAGTAACAGCGCACAGACGGCCTGATAGTAACAGCGCACAGACGGCCTGATAGTAACAGCGCACAGACGGCCTGATAGTAACAGCGCACAGATGCCTGATAGTAACAGCGCACAGACGGCCTGATAGTAACAGCGCACAGACCCCTGATAGTAACAGCGCACAGACGGCCTGATAGTAACAGCGCACAGACGGCCTGATAGTAACAGATCACAGACGGCCTGATAGTAACAGCGCACAGACGGCCTGATAGTAACAGCGCACAGACGGCCTGACAGTAACAGCGCACAGACCCCTGATAGTAACAGCGCACAGACGGCCTGATAGTAACAGCGCACAGACGGCCTGATAGTAACAGAGCACAGACGGCCTGATAGTAACAGCGCACAGACGGCCTGACAGTAACAGCGCACAGATGCCTGATAGTAACAGCGCACAGACGCCTGATAGTAACAGCGCACAGACGGCCTGATAGTAACAGCGCACAGATGGCCTGACAGTAACAGATCACAAAAGGCCTGACAGTAACAGCGCACAGACGGCCTGATAGTAACAGCGCACAGACGGCCTGATAGTAACAGATCACAAAAGGCCTGACAGTAACAGCGCACAGACGGCCTGATAGTAACAGCGCACAGATGGCCTGACAGTAACAGCGCACAGACGATCTGACAGTAACAGATCACAAACGGCCTGACAGTAACAGCGCACAGACCCCTGATAGTAACAGCGCACAGACCCCTGATAGTAACAGCGCACAGACGGCCTGATAGTAACAGCGCACAGACGGCCTGATAGTAACAGCGCACAGACGCCTGATAGTAACAGCGCACAGACGGCCTGATAGTAACAGCGCACAGACGGCCTGATAGTAACAGAGCACAGACGGCCTGATAGTAACAGCGCACTGACGGCCTGATAGTAACAGCGCACAGACGGCCTGATAGTAACAGCGCACAGACGGCCTGATAGTAACAGCGCACAGACCCCTGATAGTAACAGCGCACAGACGGCCTGATAGTAACAGCGCACAGACGGCCTGATAGTAACAGAGCACAGACGGCCTGATAGTAACAGATCACAGACGGCCTGATAGTAACAGCGTACAGACGCCTGATAGTAACAGCGCACAGACGGCCTGATAGTAACAGCGCACAGATGCCTGATAGTAACAGATCACAAACGGCCTGACAGTAACAGCGCACAGATGCCTGATAGTAACAGCGCACAGACGGCCTGATAGTAACAGCGCACAGACCCCTGATAGTAACAGCGCACAGACGGCCTGATAGTAACAGAGCACAGACGGCCTGATAGTAACAGAGCACAGACGGCCTGATAGTAACAGCGCACTGACGGCCTGATAGTAACAGCGCACAGACGGCCTGATAGTAACAGCGCACAGACGGCCTGATAGTAACAGCGCACAGACGGCCTGATAGTAACAGATCACAGACGGCCTGATAGTAACAGCGTACAGACGCCTGATAGTAACAGCGCACAGACGGCCTGATAGTAACAGCGCACAGACGGCCTGATAGTAACAGCGCACAGACGCCTGATAGTAACAGCGCACAGATGCCTGATAGTAACAGCGCACAGACGGCCTTCTAATATAACTACAGCAGGGATGGGGATCCTCAGGCCCACGGAATCATTTGGTTAGCAGGGTGCCTAGAATGGCATAGTAATAACAGGTGTATATAGGTACATAGTAATGACAGGTGTATATAGGTACATAGTAATGACAGGTGTATATAGGTACATAGTAATGACAGGTGTATATAGGTACATAGTAATGACAGGTGTATATAGGTACATAGTAATGACAGGTGTATATAGATACATAGTAATGACAGGTGTATATAGGTACATAGTAATGACAGGTGTATATAGGTACATAGTAATGACAGGTGTATATAGATACATAGTAATGACAGGTGTATATAGGTACATAGTAATGACAGGTGTATATAGGTACATAGTAATGACAGGTGTATATAGATACATAGTAATGACAGGTGTATATAGGTACATAGTAATGACAGGTGTATATAGGTACATAGTAATGACAGGTGTATATAGATACATAGTAATGACAGGTGTATATAGGTACATAGTAATGACAGGTGTATATAGGTACATAGTAATGACAGGTGTATATAGATACATAGTAATGACAGGTGTATATAGGTACATAGTAATGACAGGTGTATATAGGTACATAGTAATGACAGGTGTATATAGATACATAGTAATGACAGGTGTATATAGGTACATAGTAATAACAGGTGTATATAGGTACATAGTAATGACAGGTGTATATAGGTACATAGTAATGACAGGTGTATATAGATACATAGTAATGACAGGTGTATATAGGTACATAGTAATAACAGGTGTATATAGGTACATAGTAATGACAGGTGTATATAGATACATAGTAATGACAGGTGTATATAGGTACATAGTAATGACAGGTGTATATAGGTACATAGTAATGACAGGTGTATATATACATAGTGATGACAGGTGTATATAGGTACATAGTAATGACAGGTGTATATAGGTACATAGTAATGACAGGTGTGTATATACATAGTGATGACAGGTGTATATAGGTACATAGTAATGACAGGTGTATATATACATAGTAATGACAGGTGTATATAGGTACATAGTAATGACAGGTGTATATAGGTACATAGTAATGACAGGTGTATATAGATACATAGTAATGACACAGGTGTGTATAGGTACATAGTAATGACAGGTGTATATAGGTACATAGTAATGACAGGTGTATATAGGTACATAGTAATGACAGGTGTATATAGATACATAGTAATGACAGGTGTATATAGATACATAGTAATGACAGGTGTATATAGGTACATAGTAATGACAGGTGTATATAGGTACATAGTAATGACAGGTGTATATAGATACATAGTAATGACAGGTGTATATAGGTACATAGTAATGACAGGTGTATATAGGTACATAGTAATGACAGGTGTATATAGATACATAGTAATGACAGGTGTATATAGATACATAGTAATGACAGGTGTATATAGATACATAGTAATGACAGGTGTATATAGATACATAGTAATGACAGGTGTATATAGGTACATAGTTATGACAGGTGTATATAGGTACATAGTAATGACAGGTGTATATAGGTACATAGTAATGACAGGTGTATATAGGTACATAGTAATGACAGGTGTATATAGATACATAGTAATGACAGGTGTATATAGGTACATAGTAATGACAGGTGTATATAGGTACATAGTAATGACAGGTGTATATAGGTACATAGTAATGACAGGTGTATATAGATACATAGTAATGACAGGTGTATATAGGTACATAGTAATGACAGGTGTATGTAGGTACATAGTAATGACAGGTGTATGTAGGTACATAGTAATGACAGGTGTATGTAGGTACATAGTGATGACAGGTGTATGTAGGTACATAGTAATGACAGGTGTATATAGGTACATAGTAATGACAGGTGTATATAGATACATAGTAATGACAGGTGTATATAGGTACATAGTGATGACAGGTGTATATAGGTACATAGTGATGACAGGTGTATATAGATACATTGTAATGACAGGTGTATATAGATACATAGTAATGACAGGTGTATATAGGTACATAGTAGTGACAGGTGTATATAGGTACATAGTAATAACAGGTGTATATAGGTACATAGTAATGACAGGTGTATATAGGTACATAGTAATAACAGGTGTATATAGGTACATAGTAATGACAGGTGTATATAGATACATAGTAATGACAGGTGTATATAGGTACATAGTAATGACAGGTGTATATAGATACATAGTAATGACAGGTGTATATAGATACATAGTAATGACAGGTGTATATAGGTACATAGTAATGACAGGTGTAAATAGATACATAGTAATGACAGGTGTGTATATACATAGTGATGACAGGTGTATATAGGTACATAGTAATGACAGGTGTATATAGGTACATAGTAATGACAGGTGTGTATATACATAGTGATGACAGGTGTATATAGGTACATAGTAATGACAGGTGTATATATACATAGTGATGACAGGTGTATATAGGTACATAGTGATGGCAGGTGTATATAGGTACATAGTAATGACAGGTGTATATAGATACATAGTAATGACAGGTGTATATAGGTACATAGTGATGACAGGTGTGTAGGTACATAGTAATGACAGGTGTATATAGATACATAGTAATGACAGGTGTATATAGGTACATAGTAATGACAGGTGTATATAGGTACATAGTAATGACAGGTGTATATAGATACATAGTAATGAAAGGTGTATATAGGTACATAGTAATGACAGGTGTATATAGATACATAGTAATGACAGGTGTATATAGGTACATAGTAATGACAGGTGTGTATAGGTACATAGTAATGACAGGTGTATATAGGTACATAGTAATGACAGGTGTGTATAGGTACATAGTAATGACAGGTGTATAGATACATAGTAATGACAGGTGTATATAGGTACATAGAAATGACAGGTGTATATAGGTACATAGTAATGACAGGTGTATATAGGTACATAGTAATGACAGGTGTGTATAGGTACATAGTAATGACAGGTGTATAGATACATAGTAATGACAGGTGTATATAGGTACATAGTAATGACAGGTGTATATAGATACATAGTAATGACAGGTGTATATAGGTACATAGTAATGACAGGTGTATATAGGTACATAGTAATGACAGGTGTATATAGGTACAGAGTAATGACAGGTGTATATAGGTACATAGTAATGACAGGTGTATATAGATACATAGTAATGACAGGTGTATATAGGTACATAGTAATGACAGGTGTATATAGGTACATAGTAATGACAGGTGTATATAGGTACATAGTAATGACAGGTGTATATATACATAGTGATGACAGGTGTATATAGGTACATAGTGATGGCAGGTGTATATAGGTACATAGTAATGACAGGTGTATATAGATACATAGTAATGACAGGTGTATATAGGTACATAGTGATGACAGGTGTGTAGGTACATAGTAATGACAGGTGTATATAGATACATAGTAATGACAGGTGTATATAGGTACATAGTAATGACAGGTGTGTATAGGTACATAGTAATGACAGGTGTATAGATACATAGTAATGACAGGTGTATATAGGTACATAGTAATGACAGGTGTATATAGGTACATAGTAATGACAGGTGTATATAGATACATAGTAATGAAAGGTGTATATAGGTACATAGTAATGACAGGTGTATATAGATACATAGTAATGACAGGTCTATATAGGTACATAGTAATGACAGGTGTATGTAGATACATAGTAATGACAGGTGTATATAGGTACATAGTAATGACAGGTGTATATAGGTACATAGTAATGACAGGTGTATATAGGTACATAGTAATGACAGGTGTATATATACATAGTGATGACAGGTGTGTATAGGTACATAGTAATGACAGGTGTATATAGGTACATAGTAATGACAGGTGTGTATATACATAGTGATGACAGGTGTATATAGGTACATAGTAATGACAGGTGTATATGTACATAGTGATGACAGGTGTATATAGATACATAGTAATGACAGGTGTATATAGGTACATAGTAATGACAGGTGTATATAGATACATAGTAATGAGAGGTGTATATAGATACATAGTAATGACAGGTGAATATAGGTACATAGTAATGACAGGTGTATATAGGTACATAGTAATGACAGGTGTATATAGGTACATAGTAGTGACAGGTGTATATAGGTACATAGTAATGACAGGTGTATATAGGTACATAGTAATGACAGGTGTATATAGGTACATAGTAATGACAGGTGTGTATAGGTACATAGTAATGACAGGTGTATAGATACATAGTAATGACAGGTGTATATAGGTACATAGAAATGACAGGTGTATATAGGTACATAGTAATGACAGGTGTATATAGGTACATAGTAATGACAGGTGTGTATAGGTACATAGTAATGACAGGTGTATAGATACATAGTAATGACAGGTGTATATAGGTACATAGTAATGACAGGTGTATATAGATACATAGTAATGACAGGTGTATATAGGTACATAGTAATGACAGGTGTATATAGGTACATAGTAATGACAGGTGTATATAGGTACAGAGTAATGACAGGTGTATATAGGTACATAGTAATGACAGGTGTATATAGATACATAGTAATGACAGGTGTATATAGGTACATAGTAATGACAGGTGTATATAGGTACATAGTAATGACAGGTGTATATAGGTACATAGTAATGACAGGTGTATATATACATAGTGATGACAGGTGTATATAGGTACATAGTGATGGCAGGTGTATATAGGTACATAGTAATGACAGGTGTATATAGATACATAGTAATGACAGGTGTATATAGGTACATAGTGATGACAGGTGTGTAGGTACATAGTAATGACAGGTGTATATAGATACATAGTAATGACAGGTGTATATAGGTACATAGTAATGACAGGTGTATATAGGTACATAGTAATGACAGGTGTATATAGATACATAGTAATGAAAGGTGTATATAGGTACATAGTAATGACAGGTGTATATAGATACATAGTAATGACAGGTGTATATAGGTACATAGTAATGACAGGTGTATATAGGTACATAGTAATGACAGGTGTATATAGGTACATAGTAATGACAGGTGTATATATACATAGTGATGACAGGTGTGTATAGGTACATAGTAATGACAGGTGTATATAGGTACATAGTAATGACAGGTGTGTATATACATAGTGATGACAGGTGTATATAGGTACATAGTAATGACAGGTGTATATGTACATAGTGATGACAGGTGTATATAGATACATAGTAATGACAGGTGTATATAGGTACATAGTAATGACAGGTGTATATAGATACATAATAATGAGAGGTGTATATAGATACATAGTAATGACAGGTGAATATAGGTACATAGTAATGACAGGTGTATATAGGTACATAGTAATGACAGGTGTATATAGGTACAGAGTAATGACAGGTGTATATAGGTACATAGTAATGACAGGTGTATATAGATACATAGTAATGACAGGTGTATATAGGTACATAGTAATGACAGGTGTATATAGATACATAGTAATGAGAGGTGTATATAGATACATAGTAATGACAGGTGAATATAGGTACATAGTAATGACAGGTGTATATAGGTACATAGTAATGACAGGTGTATATAGGTACAGAGTAATGACAGGTGTATATAGGTACATAGTAATGACAGGTGTATATAGATACATAGTAATGACAGGTGTATATAGGTACATAGTAATGACAGGTGTATATAGGTACATAGTAATGACAGGTGTATATAGGTACATAGTAATGACAGGTGTATATAGGTACATAGTAATGACAGGTGTATGTAGGTACATAGTAATGACAGGTGTATGTAGATACATAGTAATGACAGGTGTATGTAGGTACATAGTGATGACAGGTGTATATAGGTACATAGTGATGACAGGTGTATATAGGTACATAGTAATGACAGGTGTATATAGATACATAGTAATGACAGGTGTATATAGGTACATAGTGATGACAGGTGTATATAGGTACATAGTAATGACAGGTGTATATAGGTACATAGTAATGACAGGTGTATATAGGTACATAGTAATGACAGGTGTATATAGGTACATAGTAATGACAGGTGTATATAGGTACATAGTAATGACAGGTGTATATAGGTACATAGTAATGACAGGTGTATATAGATACATAGTAATGACAGGTGTATATAGGTACATAGTAATGACAGGTGTATATAGGTACATAGTAATGACAGGTGTATATAGGTACATAGTAATGACAGGTGTATATAGATACATAGTAATGACAGGTGTATATAGGTACATAGTAATGACAGGTGTATATAGATACATAGTAATGACAGGTGTATATAGGTACATAGTAATGACAGGTGTATATAGATACATAGTGATGACAGGTGTATATAGGTACATAGTGATGACAGGTGTATATAGGTACATAGTAATGACAGGTGTATATAGGTACATAGTAATGACAGGTGTATATAGATACATAGTAATGACAGGTGTATATAGGTACATAGTAATGACAGGTGTATATAGGTACATAGTAATGACAGGTGTATATAGGTACATAGTAATGACAGGTGTATATAGATACATAGTAATGACAGGTGTATATAGATACATAGTAATGACAGGTGTATATAGGTACATAGTAATGACAGGTGTATGTAGATACATAGTAATGACAGGTGTATATAGGTACATAGTAATGACAGGTGTATATAGGTACATAGTAATGACAGGTGTATATATACATAGTGATGACAGGTGTATATAGGTACATAGTAATGACAGGTGTATATAGGTACATAGTAATGACAGGTGTGTATATACATAGTGATGACAGGTGTATATAGGTACATAGTAATGACAGGTGTATATATACATAGTGATGACAGGTGTATATAGGTACATAGTGATGGCAGGTGTATATAGGTACATAGTAATGACAGGTGTATATAGATACATAGTAATGACAGGTGTATATAGGTACATAGTGATGACAGGTGTGTAGGTACATAGTAATGAGAGGTGTATATAGATACATAGTAATGACAGGTGAATATAGGTACATAGTAATGACAGGTGTATATAGATACATAGTAATGACAGGTGTATATAGGTACATAGTAATGACAGGTGTATATAGAGACATAGTAATGACAGGTGTATATAGGTACATAGTAATGACAGGTGTATATAGGTACATAGTAATGACAGGTGTATATAGATACATAGTAATGACAGGTGTATATAGGTACATAGTGATGACAGGTGTATATAGGTACATAGTAGTGACAGCTGTATATAGGTACATAGTAGTGACAGGTGTATATAGGTACATAGTAGTGACAGCTGTATATAGATACATAGTAATGACAGGTGTATATAGATACATAGTAATGACAGGTGTATATAGGTACATAGTAATGACAGGTGTATATAGATACATAGTAATGACAGGTGTATATAGGTACATAGTAATGACAGGTGTATATAGGTACATAGTAATGACAGGTGTGTATAGGTACATAGTAATGACAGGTGTATAGATACATAGTAATGACAGGTGTATATAGGTACATAGTAATGACAGGTGTATATAGGTACATAGTAATGACAGGTGTGTATAGGTACATAGTAATGACAGGTGTATAGATACATAGTAATAACAGGTGTATATAGGTACATAGTAATGACAGGTGTATATAGGTACATAGTAATGACAGGTGTATATAGGTACATAGTAATAACAGGTGTATATAGGTACATAGTAATGACAGGTGTATATAGGTACATAGTAATGACAGGTGTATATAGATACATAGTAATGACAGGTGTATATAGATACATAGTAATGACAGGTGTATGTAGGTACATAGTAATGACATGTGTATATAGGTACATAGTAGTGACAGGTGTATATAGATACATAGTAATGACAGGTGTATATAGATACATAGTAATGACAGGTGTATATAGATACATAGTAATGACAGGTGTATATAGGTACATAGTAATGACAGGTGTATAGATACATAGTAATGACAAATGTATATAGGTACATAGTAATGACAGGTGTATATAGATACATAGTAATGACAGGTGTATATAGGTACATAGTAATGACAGGTGTATATAGGTACATAGTAATGACAGGTGTGTATATACATAGTGATGACAGGTGTATATAGGTACATAGTAATGACAGGTGTATATATACATAGTGATGACAGGTGTATATATACATAGTGATGACAGGTGTATATAGGTACATAGTGATGGCAGGTGTATATAGGTACATAGTAATGACAGGTGTATATAGATACATAGTAATGACAGGTGTATATAGGTACATAGTGATGACAGGTGTGTAGGTACATAGTAATGACAGGTGTATATAGATACATAGTAATGACAGGTGTATATAGGTACATAGTAATGACAGGTGTATATAGGTACATAGTAATGACAGGTGTATATAGATACATAGTAATGAAAGGTGTATATAGGTACATAGTAATGACAGGTGTATATAGATACATAGTAATGACAGGTGTATATAGGTACATAGTAATGACAGGTGTATATAGGTACATAGTAATGACAGGTGTGTATAGGTACATAGTAATGACAGGTGTATAGATACATAGTAATGACAGGTGTATATAGGTACATAGAAATGACAGGTGTATATAGGTACATAGTAATGACAGGTGTGTATAGGTACATAGTAATGACAGGTGTATAGATACATAGTAATAACAGGTGTATATAGGTACATAGTAATGACAGGTGTATATAGATACATAGTAATGACAGGTGTATATAGGTACATAGTAATGACAGGTGTATATAGATACATAGTAATGACAGGTGTATATAGGTACATAGTAATGACAGGTGTATATAGGTACATAGTAATGACAGGTGTATATAGGTACATAGTAATGACAGGTGTATATAGGTACATAGTAGTGACAGGTGTATATAGGTACATAGTAGTGACAGGTGTATATAGGTACATAGTAGTGACAGGTGTATATAGGTACATAGTAATGACAGGTGTATATAGGTACATAGTAATGACAGGTGTATATAGGTACATAGTAATGACAGGTGTATATAGGTACATAGTAATGACAGGTGTATATAGGTACATAGTAATGACAGGTGTATATAGATACATAGTAATGACAGGTGTATATAGGTACATAGTAATGACAGGTGTATATAGATACATAGTAATGACAGGTGTATATAGGTACATAGTAATGACAGGTGTATATAGGTACATAGTAATGACAGGTGTATATAGGTACATAGTAATGACAGGTGTATATAGATACATAGTAATGACAGGTGTATATAGGTACATAGTAATGACAGGTGTATATAGGTACATAGTAATGACAGGTGTATATAGATACATAGTAATGACAGGTGTATATAGGTACATAGTAATGACAGGTGTATATAGATACATAGTAATGACAGGTGTATATAGGTACATAGTGATGACAGGTGTATATAGGTACATAGTAATGACAGGTGTATATAGGTACATAGTAATGACAGGTGTATATAGATACATAGTAATGACAGGTGTATATAGGTACATAGTAATGACAGGTGTATATAGGTACATAGTAATGACAGGTGTATATAGGTACATAGTAATGACAGGTGTATATAGATACATAGTAATGACAGGTGTATATAGATACATAGTAATGACAGGTCTATATAGGTACATAGTAATGACAGGTGTATGTAGATACATAGTAATGACAGGTGTATATAGGTACATAGTAATGACAGGTGTATATAGGTACATAGTAATGACAGGTGTATATAGGTACATAGTAATGACAGGTGTATATATACATAGTGATGACAGGTGTGTATAGGTACATAGTAATGACAGGTGTATATAGGTACATAGTAATGACAGGTGTGTATATACATAGTGATGACAGGTGTATATAGGTACATAGTAATGACAGGTGTATATGTACATAGTGATGACAGGTGTATATAGGTACATAGTGATGGCAGGTGTATATAGGTACATAGTAATGACAGGTGTATATAGATACATAGTAATGACAGGTGTATATAGGTACATAGTGATGACAGGTGTGTAGGTACATAGTAATGAGAGGTGTATATAGATACATAGTAATGACAGGTGAATATAGGTACATAGTAATGACAGGTGTATATAGATACATAGTAATGACAGGTGTATATAGGTACATAGTAATGACAGGTGTATATAGAGACATAGTAATGACAGGTGTATATAGGTACATAGTAATGACAGGTGTATATAGGTACATAGTAATGACAGGTGTATATAGAGACATTGTAATGACAGGTGTATATAGGTACATAGTGATGACAGGTGTATATAGGTACATAGTAGTGACAGGTGTATATAGGTACATAGTAGTGACAGGTGTATATAGATACATAGTAATGACAGGTGTATATAGGTACATAGTAATGACAGCTGTATATAGATACATAGTAATGACAGGTGTATATAGATACATAGTAATGACAGGTGTATATAGATACATAGTAATGACAGGTGTATATAGGTACATAGTAATGACAGGTGTATATAGATACATAGTAATGAGAGATGTATATAGGTACATAGTAATGACAGGTGTATATAGGTACATAGTAATGAGAGATGTATATAGGTACATAGTGATGAGAGGTGTATATAGGTACATAGTGATGACAGGTGTATATAGATACATAGTAATGACAGGTGTATATAGGTACATAGTAATAACAGGTGTATATAGGTACATAGTAATGACAGGTGTATATAGGTACATAGTAATGACAGGTGTATATAGATACATAGTAATGACAGGTGTATATAGGTACATAGTAATGACAGGTGTATATAGGTACATAGTAATGACAGGTGTATATAGATACATAGTAATGACAGGTGTATGTAGATATATAGTAATGACAGGTGTATGTAGGTACAGAGTGATGACAGGTGTATATAGGTACATAGTAGTGACAGGTGTATATAGATACATAGTAATGACAGGTGTATATAGGTACATAGTAATGACAGGTGTATATAGATACATAGTAATGACAGGTGTATATAGGTACACAGTAATGACAGGTGTATATAGATACATAGTAATGACAGGTGTATATAGGTACATAGTAATGACAGGTGTATATAGGTACATAGTAATGACAGGTGTATATAGGTACATAGTAATGACAGGTGTATATAGGTACATAGTAATGACAGGTGTATATAGGTACATAGTAATGACAGGTGTATATAGATACATAGTAATGACAGGTGTATATAGATACATAGTAATGACAGGTCTATATAGGTACATAGTAATGACAGGTGTATGTAGATACATAGTAATGACAGGTGTATATAGGTACATAGTAATGACAGGTGTATATAGGTACATAGTAATGACAGGTGTATATAGGTACATAGTAATGACAGGTGTATATATACATAGTGATGACAGGTGTGTATAGGTACATAGTAATGACAGGTGTATATAGGTACATAGTAATGACAGGTGTGTATATACATAGTGATGACAGGTGTATATAGGTACATAGTAATGACAGGTGTATATGTACATAGTGATGACAGGTGTATATAGGTACATAGTGATGGCAGGTGTATATAGGTACATAGTAATGACAGGTGTATATAGATACATAGTAATGACAGGTGTATATAGGTACATAGTGATGACAGGTGTGTAGGTACATAGTAATGAGAGGTGTATATAGATACATAGTAATGACAGGTGAATATAGGTACATAGTAATGACAGGTGTATATAGATACATAGTAATGAGAGGTGTATATAGGTACATAGTAATGACAGGTGTATATAGAGACATAGTAATGACAGGTGTATATAGGTACATAGTAATGACAGGTGTATATAGGTACATAGTAATGACAGGTGTATATAGAGACATTGTAATGACAGGTGTATATAGGTACATAGTGATGACAGGTGTATATAGGTACATAGTAGTGACAGGTGTATATAGGTACATAGTAGTGACAGGTGTATATAGATACATAGTAATGACAGGTGTATATAGGTACATAGTAATGACAGCTGTATATAGATACATAGTAATGACAGGTGTATATAGATACATAGTAATGACAGGTGTATATAGATACATAGTAATGACAGGTGTATATAGGTACATAGTAATGACAGGTGTATATAGATACATAGTAATGAGAGATGTATATAGGTACATAGTAATGACAGGTGTATATAGGTACATAGTGATGACAGGTGTATATAGGTACATAGTGATGACAGGTGTATATAGGTACATAGTGATGACAGGTGTATATAGATACATAGTAATGACAGGTGTATATAGGTACATAGTAATAACAGGTGTATATAGGTACATAGTAATGCCAGGTGTATATAGGTACATAGTAATGACAGGTGTATATAGATACATAGTAATGACAGGTGTATATAGGTACATAGTAATGACAGGTGTATATAGGTACATAGTAATGACAGGTGTATATAGATACATAGTAATGACAGGTGTATGTAGATATATAGTAATGACAGGTGTATGTAGGTACAGAGTGATGACAGGTGTATATAGGTACATAGTAGTGACAGGTGTATATAGATACATAGTAATGACAGGTGTATATAGGTACATAGTAATGACAGGTGTATATAGATACATAGTAATGACAGGTGTATATAGGTACACAGTAATGACAGGTGTATATAGATACATAGTAATGACAGGTGTATATAGGTACATAGTAATGACAGGTGTTATATAGGTACATAGTAATGACAGGTGTATATAGGTACATAGTAATGACAGGTGTATATAGGTACATAGTAATGACAGGTGTATATAGATACATAGTAATGACAGGTGTATATAGGTACATAGTAGTGACAGGTGTATATAGGTACATAGTAATGACAGGTGTATATAGGTACATAGTAATGACAGGTGTATATAGGTACATAGTAATGACAGGTGTATATAGATACATAGTAATGACAGGTGTATATAGATACATAGTAATGACGCGTGTATATAGGTACATAGTAATAACAGGTGTATGTAGATACATAGTAATGACAGGTGTATATATGTACATAGTAATGACAGGTGTATATAGGTACATAGTAATGACAGGTGTATATATACATAGTGATGACAGGTGTATATAGGTACATAGTAATGACGCGTGTATATAGGTACATAGTAATAACAGGTGTATGTAGGTACATAGTAATGACAGGTGTATATAGGTACATAGTAATGACAGGTGTATATAGGTACATAGTAATGACAGGTGTATATATACATAGTGATGACAGGTGTATATAGGTACATAGTAATGACAGGTTGTATATAGGTACATAGTAATGACAGGTGTATATATACATAGTGATGACAGGTGTATATAGGTACATAGTAATGACAGGTGTATATAGGTACATAGTAATGACAGGTGTGTATATACATAGTGATGACAGGTGTATATAGGTACATAGTAATGACAGGTGTATATATACATAGTGATGGCAGGTGTATATAGGTACATAGTAATGACAGGTGTATATAGGTACATAGTAATGACAGGTGTATGTAGATACATAGTAATGACAGGTGTATGTAGGTACATAGTAATGACAGGTGTATGTAGGTACATAGTAATGACAGGTGTATATAGATACATAGTAATGACAGGTGTATATAGGTACATAGTAATAACAGGTGTATATAGGTACATAGTAATGACAGGTGTATATAGGTACATAGTAATGACAGGTGTATATAGATACATAGTAATGACAGGTGTATATAGATACATAGTAGTGACAGGTGTATATAGGTACATAGTAGTGACAGGTGTATATAGGTACATAGTAATGACAGGTGTATATAGGTACATAGTAATGACAGGTGTATATAGGTACATAGTAATGACAGGTGTATATAGGTACATAGTAATGACAGGTGTATATAGATACATAGTAATGACAGGTGTATATAGGTACATAGTAATGACAGGTGTATATAGGTACACAGTAATGACAGGTGTATATAGGTAAGATAAGTACAAGGGTAAGGTAATGACAGGTGTATATAGGTACATAGTAATGACAGGTGTATATAGGTACATAGTAATGACAGGTGTATGTAGATACATAGTAATGACAGGTGTATGTAGATACATAGTAATGACAGGTGTATGTAGATACATAGTAATGACAGGTGTATGTAGGTACATAGTGATGACAGGTGTATGTAGGTACATAGTGATGACAGGTGTATGTAGATACATAGTAATGACAGGTGTATATAGGTACATAGTAATGACAGGTGTATATAGATACATAGTGATGACAGGTGTATATAGGTACATAGTAATGACAGGTGTATATAGACACATAGTAATGACAGGTGTATATAGGTACATAGTAATGACAGGTGTATATAGATACATAGTAATGACAGGTGTATATAGGTACATAGTAATGACAGGTGTATGTAGATACATAGTAATGACAGGTGTATATAGGTACATAGTGATGACAGGTGTATGTAGATACATAGTGATGACAGGTGTATGTAGATACATAGTAATGACAGGTGTATGTAGATACATAGTAATAACAGGTGTATATATGTACATAGTAATGACAGGTGTATATAGGTACATAGTAATGACAGGTGTATATAGGTACATAGTAATGACAGGTGTATATATACATAGTGATGACAGGTGTATATAGGTACATAGTAATGACAGGTGTATATAGATACATAGTAATGACAGGTGTATATAGATACATAGTAATGACAGGTGTATATAGGTACATAGTAATGACAGGTGTATATAGGTACATAGTAATGACAGGTGTATATAGATACATAGTGATGACAGGTGTATATAGGTACATAGTGATGACAGGTGTATATAGGTACAGAGTAGTGACAGGTGTATATAGGTACATAGTAGTGACAGGTGTATATAGATACATAGTAATGACAGGTGTATATAGGGACATAGTAATGACAGCTGTATATAGATACATAGTAATGACAGGTGTATATAGGTACATAGTAATGACAGGTGTATATAGGTACATAGTAATGACAGGTGTATATAGGTACATAGTATTGACAGGTGTATATAGATACATAGTAATGACAGGTGTATATATACATAGTAATGACAGGTGTATAAAGATACATAGTAATGACAGGTGTATATAGGTACATAGTAATGACAGGTGTATAAAGATACATAGTAATGACAGGTGTATATAGGTACATAGTAATGGCAGGTGTATAGGTACATAGTAATGACAGGTGTATATAGATACATAGTGATGACAGGTGTATATAGGTACATAGTGATGCACAGGTGTATATAGGTACATAGTAATAACATGTGTATATAGGTACATAGTAATGACAGGTGTATATAGATACATAGTAATGACAGGTGTATGTAGATACATAGTAATGACACAGGTGTATATAGGTACATAGTGATGACAGGTGTATATAGGTACATAGTAATGACAGGTGTATATAGGTACATAGTAATGACAGGTGTATATAGATACATAGTAATGACAGGTGTATATAGGTACATAGTAATGACAGGTGTATATAGATACATAGTAATGACAGGTGTATATAGGTACATAGTAATGACAGGTGTATATAGATACATAGTAATGACAGGTGTATATAGATACATAGTGATGACAGGTGTATATAGGTACATAGTAATGACAGGTGTATATAGGTACATAGTAATGACAGGTGTATATAGATACATAGTAATAACAGGTGTATGTAGATACATAGTAATGACAGGTGTATATAGGTACATAGTAATGACAGGTGTATATAGGTACATAGTAATGACAGGTGTATATAGATACATAGTGATGACAGGTGTATATATACATAGTAATGACAGGTGTATATATACATAGTAATGACAGGTGTATAAAGATACATAGTAATGACAGGTGTATATAGGTACATAGTAATGACAGGTGTATAAAGATACATAGTAATGACAGGTGTATAGATACATAGTAATGACAGGTGTATATAGATACATAGTAATGACAGGTGTATATAGATACATAGTAATGACAGGTGTATATAGGTACATAGTAATGACAGGTGTATATAGAAACATAGTAATAACATGTGTATATAGGTACATAGTAATGACAGGTGTATATAGGTACATAGTAATGACAGGTGTATATAGGTACATAGTAATGACAGGTGTATATAGATACATAGTAATGACAGGTGTATATAGGTACATAGTAATGACAGGTGTATAGGTACATAGTAATGACAGGTGTATATAGATACATAGTAATGACAGGTGTATATAGATACATAGTAATGACAGGTGTATATAGGTACATAGTAATGACAGGTGTATATAGATACATAGTAATGACAGGTGTATATAGGTACATAGTAATGACAGGTGTATATAGATACATAGTAATGACAGGTGTATATAGATACATAGTGATGACAGGTGTATATAGGTACATAGTAATGACAGGTTTATATAGGTACATAGTAATGACAGGTGTATATAGATACATAGTAATGACAGGTGTATATAGGTACATAGTAATAACAGGTGTATGTAGATACATAGTAATGACAGGTGTATATTTGTACATAGTAATGACAGGTGTATATAGGTACATAGTAATGACAGGTGTACATAGGTACATAGTAATGACAGGTGTATATAGGTACATAGTAATGACAGGTGTATATATACATAGTGATGACAGGTGTATATAGGTACATAGTAATGACAGGTGTATATAGGTACATAGTAATGACAGGTGTGTATATACATAGTGATGACAGGTGTATATAGGTACATAGTAATGACAGGTGTATATATACATAGTGATGACAGGTGTATATAGGTACATAGTAATGACAGGTGTATATAGGTACATAGTGATGGCAGGTGTATATAGGTACATAGTAATGACAGTTGTATATAGATACATAGTAATGACAGGTGTATATAGGTACATAGTGATGACAGGTGTGTAGGTACATAGTAATGACAGGTGTATATAGATACATAGTAATGACAGGTGTATATAGGTACATAGTAATGACAGGTGTATATAGATACATAGTAATGACAGGTGTATATAGGTACATAGTAATGACAGGTGTATATAGGTACATAGTAATGACAGGTGTATATAGGTACATAGTAATGACAGGTGTATATAGATACATAGTAATGACAGGTGTATATAGGTACATAGTGATGACAGGTGTATATAGGTACATAGTAATGACAGGTGTATATAGGTACATAGTAATGACAGGTGTATATAGATACATAGTAATGACAGGTGTATATAGGTACATAGTAATGACAGGTGTATATAGGTACATAGTAGTGACAGGTGTATATAGATACATAGTAATGACAGGTGTATATAGGTACATAGTAATGACAGCTGTATATAGATACATAGTAATGACAGGTGTATATAGGTACATAGTAATGACAGGTGTATATAGGTACATAGTAATGACAGGTGTATATAGATACATAGTAATGACAGGTGTATATAGGTACATAGTAATGACAGGTGTATATAGGTACATAGTAATGACAGGTGTATATAGGTACATAGTAATGACAGGTGTATATAGGTACATAGTAATGACAGGTGTATATAGGTACATAGTAATGACAGGTGTATATAGATACATAGTAATGACAGGTGTATATAGGTACATAGTAATAACAGGTGTATATAGGTACATAGTAATGACAGGTGTATATAGATACATAGTAATGACAGGTGTATATAGATACATAGTAGTGACAGGTGTATATAGATACATAGTAATGACAGGTGTATATAGGTACATAGTAATGACAGGTGTATATAGGTACGTAGTAATGACAGGTGTATATATACATAGTAATGACAGGTGTATATAGATACATAGTGATGCACAGGTGTATATAGGTACATAGTAATGACAGGTGTATATAGGTACATAGTGATGCACAGGTGTATATAGGTACATAGTAATGACAGGTGTATATAGGTACATAGTAGTAACAGGTGTATATAGATACATAGTAATGACAGGTGTATATAGGTACGTAGTAATGACAGGTGTATATATACATAGTGATGACAGGTGTATATAGGTACATAGTAATGACAGGTGTATATAGGTACATAGTAATGACAGGTGTGTATATACATAGTGATGACAGGTGTATATAGGTACATAGTAATGACAGGTGTATATATACATAGTGATGACAGGTGTATATAGGTACATAGTAATGACAGGTGTATATAGGTACATAGTGATGGCAGGTGTATATAGGTACATAGTAATGACAGTTGTATATAGATACATAGTAATGACAGGTGTATATAGGTACATAGTGATGACAGGTGTGTAGGTACATAGTAATGACAGGTGTATATAGATACATAGTAATGACAGGTGTATATAGGTACATAGTAATGACAGGTGTATATAGATACATAGTAATGACAGGTGTATATAGGTACATAGTAATGACAGGTGTATATAGGTACATAGTAATGACAGGTGTATATAGGTACATAGTAATGACAGGTGTATATAGATACATAGTAATGACAGGTGTATATAGGTACATAGTGATGACAGGTGTATATAGGTACATAGTAATGACAGGTGTATATAGGTACATAGTAATGACAGGTGTATATAGATACATAGTAATGACAGGTGTATATAGGTACATAGTAATGACAGGTGTATATAGGTACATAGTAGTGACAGGTGTATATAGATACATAGTAATGACAGGTGTATATAGGTACATAGTAATGACAGCTGTATATAGATACATAGTAATGACAGGTGTATATAGGTACATAGTAATGACAGGTGTATATAGGTACATAGTAATGACAGGTGTATATAGATACATAGTAATGACAGGTGTATATAGGTACATAGTAATGACAGGTGTATATAGGTACATAGTAATGACAGGTGTATATAGGTACATAGTAATGACAGGTGTATATAGGTACATAGTAATGACAGGTGTATATAGGTACATAGTAATGACAGGTGTATATAGATACATAGTAATGACAGGTGTATATAGGTACATAGTAATAACAGGTGTATATAGGTACATAGTAATGACAGGTGTATATAGATACATAGTAATGACAGGTGTATATAGATACATAGTAGTGACAGGTGTATATAGATACATAGTAATGACAGGTGTATATAGGTACATAGTAATGACAGGTGTATATAGGTACGTAGTAATGACAGGTGTATATATACATAGTAATGACAGGTGTATATAGATACATAGTGATGCACAGGTGTATATAGGTACATAGTAATGACAGGTGTATATAGGTACATAGTGATGCACAGGTGTATATAGGTACATAGTAATGACAGGTGTATATAGGTACATAGTAGTAACAGGTGTATATAGATACATAGTAATGACAGGTGTATATAGGTACGTAGTAATGACAGGTGTATATAGGTACGTAGTAATGACAGGTGTATATAGGTACATAGTAGTGACAGGTGTATATAGGTACATAGTAATGACAGGTGTATATAGGTACATAGTAGTGACAGGTGTATATAGGTACATAGTAATGACAGGTGTATATAGGTACATAGTAATGACAGGTGTATATAGGTACATAGTGATGCACAGGTGTATATAGGTACATAGTAGTGACAGGTGTATATATACATAGTAATGACAGGTGTATATAGGTACATAGTAATGACAGGTGTATATATACATAGTAATAACAGGTTTATAGGTACATAGTGATGACAGGTGTATATAGGTACATAGTAATGACAGGTGTATATAGATACATAGTAATGACAGGTGTATATAGGTACATAGTAATGACAGGTGTATATAGGTACATAGTAATAACAGGTTTATAGGTACATAGTGATGACAGGTGTATATAGATACATAGTAATGACAGGTGTATATAGGTACATAGTGATGACAGGTGTATATAGGTACATAGTAGTGACAGGTGTATATAGGTACATAGTAATGACAGGTGTATATAGGTACATAGTGATGACAGGTGTGTATAGGTACATAGTAATGACAGGTGTATGTAGGTACATAGTAATGACAGGTGTATATAGGTACATAGTAATGACAGGTGTATATAGGTACATAGTAGTGACAGGTGTATATAGATACATAGTAATGACAGGTGTATATAGGTACATAGTGATGACAGGTGTATATAGATACATAGTAATGCACAGGTGTATAGATACATAGTAATGACAGGTGTATATAGGTACATAGTAATGACAGGTGTATAGATACATAGTAATGACAGGTGTATATAGATACATAGTAATGACAGGTGTGTATAGGTACATAGTAGTGACAGGTGTATATAGGTACATAGTAATGACAGGTGTATATAGATACATAGTAATGACAGGTGTATATAGATACATAGTAATGACAGGTGTGTATAGGTACATAGTAGTGACAGGTGTATATAGGTACATAGTAATGACAGGTGTATATAGATACATAGTAATGACAGGTGTATTAGGTACATAGTGATGACAGGTGTGTATATACATAGTGATGACAGGTGTATATAGGTACATAGTAATGACAGGTGTATGTAGGTACATAGTAATGACAGGTGTATATAGGTACATAGTAATGACAGGTGTATATAGATACATAGTAATGACAGGTGTATATAGATACATAGTAATGACAGGTGTATATAGGTACATAGTAATGACAGGTGTATATAGGTACATAGTGATGCACAGGTGTATATAGGTACATAGTAATGACAGGTGTATATAGGTACATAGTAATGACGGGTGTATATATGTACATGGTAATGACAGGTGTATATAGGTACATAGTAATGACAGGTGTATATAGATACATAGTAATGACATGTGTATATAGGTACATAGTAATGACAGGTGTATATAGGTACATAGTGATGCACAGGTGTATATAGGTACATAGTAGTGACAGGTGTATATAGGTACATAGTAATGACAGTTGTATATAGGTACATAGTAATGACAGGTGTATATAGATACATAGTAATGACAGGTGTATATAGGTACATAGTAGTGACAGGTGTATATATACATAGTAATGACAGGTGTATATAGGTACATAGTAATGACAGGTGTATATAGATACATAGTGATGCACAGGTGTATATAGATACATATTAATGACAGGTGTATATAGGTACATAGTAATGACAGGTGTATATAGGTACATAGTAATGACAGGTGTATATAGGTACATAGTAATGACAGGTGTATATAGGTACATAGTAATGACAGGTGTATAGATACATAGTAATGACAGGTGTATTTAGGTACATAGTGATGCACAGGTGTATATAGGTACATAGTAGTGACAGGTGTATATAGGTACATAGTAATGACAGGTGTATAAAGGTACATAGTGATGCACAGGGGTATATAGGTACATAGTAGTGACAGGTGTATATATACATAGTAATGACAGGTGTATATAGGTACATAGTAATGACAGGTGTATATAGATACATAGTAATAACAGGTTTATAGGTACATAGTGATGACAGGTGTATATAGGTACATAGTAATGACAGGTGTATATATATACATAGTAATGACAGGTGTATATAGATACATAGTAATAACAGGTTTATAGGTACATAGTAATGACAGGTGTATATAGGTACATAGTAATGACAGGTGTATATAGGTACATAGTAATGACAGGTGTATATAGGTACATAGTAATGACAGGTGTATAAAGGTACATAGTAATGACAGGTGTATATAGGTACATAGTAATGACAGGTGTATATAGGTACATAGTAATGACAGGTGTATATAGATACATAGTAATGACAGGTGTATATAGATACATAGTAATGACAGGTGTATATAGATACATAGTAATGACAGGTGTATATAGGTACATAGTAATGACAGGTGTATATAGATACATAGTAATGACAGGTGTATATAGATACATAGTAATGACAGGTGTATATAGTTACATAGTAGTGACAGGTGTATATAGGTACATAGTAGTGACAGGTGTATATAGGTACATAGTAATGACAGGTGTATATAGGTACATAGTAATGACAGGTGTATATAGGTACATAGTAATGACAGGTGTATATAGGTACATAGTAATGACAGGTGTATAAAGATACATAGTAATGACAGGTGTATATAGTTACATAGTAGTGACAGGTGTATATAGGTACATAGTAGTGACAGGTGTATATAGGTACATAGTAATGACAGGTGTATATAGGTACATAGTAATGACAGGTGTATATATATACATAGTAATGACAGGTGTGTAGGTACATAGTAGTGACAGGTGTATATAGGTACATAGTAATGACAGGTGTATATAGGTACATAGTGATGACAGGTGTGTAGGTACATAGTAATGACAGGTGTATATAGGTACATAGTAATAACAGGTGTATATATACATAGTAATGACAGGTGTATATAGGTACATAGTAATGACAGGTGTATATAAGTACATAGTAATAACAGGTGTATATAGATACATAGTAATGACAGGTGTATATAGGTACATAGTAATGACAGGTGTATATAGGTACATAGTAATGACAGGTGTATATAGGTACATAGTAATGACAGGTGTATATAGGTACATAGTAATGACAGGTGTATAGATACATAGTAATGACAGGTGTATTTAGGTACATAGTGATGCACAGGTGTATATAGGTACATAGTAGTGACAGGTGTATATAGGTACATAGTAATGACAGGTGTATATAGGTACATAGTGATGCACAGGTGTATAAAGGTACATAGTGATGCACAGGGGTATATAGGTACATAGTAGTGACAGGTGTATATATACATAGTAATGACAGGTGTATATAGGTACATAGTAATGACAGGTGTATATAGATACATAGTAATAACAGGTTTATAGGTACATAGTGATGACAGGTGTATATAGGTACATAGTAATGACAGGTGTATATATATACATAGTAATGACAGGTGTATATAGATACATAGTAATAACAGGTTTATAGGTACATAGTGATGACAGTTATATATAGGTACATAGTAATGACAGGTGTATATAGGTACATAGTAATGACAGGTGTATATAGGTACATAGTAATGACAGGTGTATATAGGTACATAGTAATGACAGGTGTATAACGGTACATAGTAATGACAGGTGTATATAGGTACATAGTAATGACAGGTGTATATAGGTACATAGTAATGACAGGTGTATATAGATACATAGTAATGACAGGTGTATATAGATACATAGTAATGACAGGTGTATATAGATACATAGTAATGACAGGTGTATATAGGTACATAGTAATGACAGGTGTATAAAGATACATAGTAATGACAGGTGTATATAGTTACATAGTAGTGACAGGTGTATATAGGTACATAGTAGTGACAGGTGTATATAGGTACATAGTAATGACAGGTGTATATAGGTACATAGTAATGACAGGTGTATATATATACATAGTAATGACAGGTGTGTAGGTACATAGTAGTGACAGGTGTATATAGGTACATAGTAATGACAGGTGTATATAGGTACATAGTGATGACAGGTGTGTAGGTACATAGTAATGACAGGTGTATATAGATACATAGTAATAACAGGTGTATATAGGTACATAGTAATGACAGGTGTATATAGGTACATAGTAATGACAGGTGTATATAAGTACATAGTAATAACAGGTGTATATAGGTACATAGTAATGACAGGTGTATATAGGTACATAGTAATGACAGGTGTATATAAGTACATAGTAATGACAGGTGTATGTAGATACATAGTAATGACAGGTGTATATAGATACATAGTAATGACAGGTTTATAGGTACATAGTAATGACAGGTGTATATAGGTACATAGTAGTGACAGGTTTATATAGATACATAGTAATGACAGGTGTATATAGGTACATAGTAATGACAGGTGTATATAGGTACATAGTAGTGACAGGTGTATATAGATACATAGTAATGACAGGTGTATATAGGTACATAGTGATGACAGGTGTATATAGGTACATAGTGATGACAGGTGTATATAGGTACATAGTAATGACAGGTGTATATAGATACATAGTAATAACAGGTTTATAGGTACATAGTGATGACAGGTGTATATAGGTACATAGTAGTGACAGGTGTATATAGGTACATAGTAATGACAGGTGTATATAGGTACATAGTAATGACAGCTGTATATAGGTACATAGTGATGACAGGTGTATATAGGTACATAGTAGTGACAGGTGTATATAGATACATAGTAATGACAGGTGTATATAGGTACATAGTGATGACAGGTGTATATAGGTACATAGTAATGACAGGTGTATATAGGTACATAGTAATGACAGGTGTATATAGATACATAGTAATAACAGGTTTATAGGTACATAGTGATGACAGGTGTATATAGGTACATAGTAGTGACAGGTGTATATAGGTACATAGTAGTGACAGGTGTATATAGGTACATAGTAATGACAGGTGTATATAGGTACATAGTAATGACAGGTGTATATAGGTACATAGTGATGCACAGGTGTATATAGATACATAGTAATGACAGGTGTATATAGGTACATAGTAATGACAGGTGTATATAGGTACATAGTAGTGACAGGTGTATATAGGTACATAGTAATGACAGGTGTATATAGGTACATAGTAATGACAGGTGTATATAGGTACATAGTAATGACAGGTGTATATAGATACATAGTAATGACAGGTGTATATAGGTACATAGTAATGACAGGTGTATATAGGTACATAGTAGTGACAGGTGTATATAGGTACATAGTAGTGACAGGTGTATATAGGTACATAGTAATGACAGGTGTATATAGATACATAGTAATGACAGGTGTATATAGGTACATAGTAATGACAGGTGTATATAGATACATAATAATGACAGGTGTATATAGATACATAGTAATGACAGGTGTATATAGATACATAGTGATGACAGGTGTATATAGGTACATAGTAATGACAGGTGTATATAGATACATAGTAATGACAGGTGTATATAGGTACATAGTAATGACAGGTGTATATAGGTACATAGTAGTGACAGGTGTATATAGGTACATAGTAATGACAGGTGTATATAGGTACATAGTAATGACAGGTGTATATAGGTACATAGTAGTGACAGGTGTATAAAGGTACATAGTGATGACAGGTGTATATAGGTACATAGTAGTGACAGGTGTATAAAGGTACATAGTGATGACAGGTGTGTAGGTACATAGTAATGACAGGTGTATATAGGTACATAGTAATGACAGGTGTATAGGTACATAGTAATGACAGGTGTATATAGATACATAGTAATGACAGGTGTATATAGGTACATAGTAATGACAGGTGTATATAGATACATAGTAATGACAGGTGTATATAGATACATAGTAATGACAGGTGTATATAGGTACATAGTGATGACAGGTGTATATAGATACATAGTAATGACAGGTGTATATGGTTACATAGTAATGACAGGTGTATATAGGTACATAGTGATGACAGGTGTATATAGGTACATAGTAATGACAGGTGTATATAGATACATAGTAATGACAGGTGTATATAGGTACATAGTAATGACAGGTGTATATAGGTACATAGTAGTGACAGGTGTATATAGGTACATAGTAATGACAGGTGTATATAGGTACATAGTAATGACAGGTGTATATAGGTACATAGTAGTGACAGGTGTATAAAGGTACATAGTGATGACAGGTGTATATAGGTACATAGTAGTGACAGGTGTATAAAGGTACATAGTGATGACAGGTGTGTAGGTACATAGTGATGCACAGGTGTATATAGGTACATAGTAATGACAGGTGTATAGGTACATAGTAATGACAGGTGTATATAGATACATAGTAATGACAGGTGTATATAGGTACATAGTAATGACAGGTGTATATAGATACATAGTAATGACAGGTGTATATAGATACATAGTAATGACAGGTGTATATAGGTACATAGTGATGACAGGTGTATATAGATACATAGTAATGACAGGTGTATATGGTTACATAGTAATGACAGGTGTATATAGGTACATAGTAATGACAGGTGTATATAGATACATAGTGATGACAGGTGTATATAGACACATAATAATGACAGGTGTATAGGTACATAGTAATGACAGGTGTATATAGGTATATAGTAATGACAGGTGTATATAGATACATAGTAATGACAGGTGTATATAGGTACATAGTAGTGACAGGTGTATATAGGTACATAGTAATGACAGGTGTATATAGGTACATAGTAATGACAGGTGTATATAGGTAAATAGTAATGACAGGTGTATATAGGTACATAGTAATGACAGGTGTATATAGGTACATAGTAATGACAGGTGTATATAGATACATAGTAATGACAGGTGTATATAGGTACATAGTAATGACAGGTGTGTAGGTACATAGTAATGACAGGTGTATATAGATACATAGTAATGACAGGTGTATATATACATAGTAATGACAGGTGTATATATACATAGTAATGACAGGTGTATATATACATAGTAATGACAGGTGTATATAGATACATAGTAATGACAGGTGTGTAGGTACATAGTGATGACAGGTGTATATAGGTACATAGTAATGACAGGTGTATATAGGTACATAGTAATGACAGGTGTATATAGGTACATAGTAATGACAGGTGTATATAGATACATAGTAATGACAGGTGTATATAGATACATAGCAATGACAGGTGTGTAGGTACATGGTAATGACAGCTGTATATAGATACATAGTAATGACAGGTGTATATAGGTACATAGTGATGCACAGGTGTATATAGATACATAGTAATGACAGGTGTATATATACATAGTAATGACAGGTGTATATAGATACATAGTAATGACAGGTGTGTAGGTACATAGTAATGACAGGTGTATATAGGTACATAGTAATGACAGGTGTATATAGGTACATAGTAATGACAGGTGTATATAGATACATAGTAATGACAGGTGTGTAGGTACATAGTAATGACAGGTATATATAGGTACATAGTAATGACAGGTGTATATAGGTACATAGTGATGACAGGTGTATATAGACACATAGTGATGACAGGTGTATATAGATACATAGTAATGACAGGTGTATATAGATACATAGTAATGACAGGTATATATAGATACATAGTAATGACAGGTGTATATAGGTACATAGTAATGACAGGTGTATATAGGTACATAGTAATGACAGGTGTATATAGGTACATAGTAATGACAGGTGTGAATAGGTACATAGTAATGACAGGTGTATATAGATACATAGTAATGACAGGTGTATATAGGCACATAGTAATGACAGGTGTATATAGGTACATAGTAATGACAGGTGTGTAGGTACATAGTGATGCACAGGTGTATATAGGTACATAGTGATGCACAGGTGTATATAGGTACATAGTAATGACAGTTATATATAGGTACATAGTAATGACAGGTATATATAGGTACATAGTAATGACAGGTATATATAGGTACATAGTAATGACAGGTATATATAGGTACATAGTAATGACAGGTGTATAGATACGAAGTGATGACAGGTGTATATAGGTACATAGTAATGACAGGTGTATAGATACATAGTAATGACAGGTGTATATAGGTACATAGTGATGACAGGTGTGTAGGTACATAGTAATGACAGGTGTATATAGGTACATAGTAATGACAGGTGTATATAGGTACATAGTGATGCACAGGTGTATATAGATACATAGTAATGACAGGTGTATATAGGTACATAGTAATGACAGGTGTATATAGATACATAGTAATGACAGGTGTATATAGGTACATAGTAATGACAGGTGTATATAGGTACATAGTAATGACAGGTGTATAGATACATAGTGATGACAGGTGTATATAGATACATAGTGATGACAGGTGTATATAGGTACATAGTGATGACAGGTGTATATAGGTACATAGTAATGACAGGTGTATATAGATACATAGTAATGACAGGTGTATATAGATACATAGTAATGACAGGTGTATATAGGTACATAGTGATGACAGGTGTATATAGGTACATAGTAATGACAGGTGTATATAGGTACATAGTAATGACAGGTGTATATAGGTACATAGTAATGACAGGTGTATATAGGTACATAGTAATGACAGGTGTATATAGGTACATAGTAATGACAGGTGTATAGATACATAGTGATGACAGGTGTATATAGATACATAGTGATGACAGGTGTATATAGGTACATAGTGATGACAGGTGTATATAGGTACATAGTAATGACAGGTGTATATAGATACATAGTAATGACAGGTGTGTAGGTACATAGTAATGACAGGTGTATATAAGTACATAGTAATGACAGGTGTATATAGATACATAGTAATGACAGGTGTATATAGGTACATTGTAATGACAGGTGTATATAGATACATAGTAATGACAGGTGTATATAGGTACATAGTAATGACAGGTGTATATAGGTACATAGTGATGCACAGGTGTATATAGGTACATAGTAATGACAGGTGTATATAGATACATAGTAATGACAGGTGTATATAGGTACATAGTAATGACAGGTGTGTAGGTACATAGTGATGCACAGGTGTATATAGGTACATAGTAATGACAGGTGTATATAGGTACATAGTGATGCACAGGTGTATATAGGTACATAGTAATGACAGGTGTATATAGATACATAGTAAAGACAGGTGTGTAGGTACATAGTGATGCACAGGTGTATATAGGTACATAGTAATGACAGGTGTATATAGGTACATAGTAGTGACAGGTGTATATATACATAGTAATGACAGGTGTATATAGATACATAGTAATGACAGGTGTATATAGGTACATAGTAATGACAGGTGTATATAGATACATAGTAATGACAGGTGTATATAGATACATAGTAATGACAGGTGTATATAGGTACATAGTAATGACAGGTGTATATAGGTATATAGTGATACACCGGTGTATATAGGTACATAGTAATGACAGGTGTATATAGATACATAGTAATGAGAGATGTATATAGGTACATAGTAATGACAGGTGTATATAGATACATAGTAATGACAGGTGTATATAGGTATGTAGTAATGACAGGTGTATATAGGTACATAGTAATGACAGGTGTGTAGGTACATAGTAATGACAGGTGTATATAGATACATAGTAATGACAGGTGTATATAGGTATGTAGTAATGACAGGTGTATATAAGTACATAGTAATGACAGGTGTATATAGGTACATAGTAATGACAGGTGTATTTAGGTACATAGTAATGACAGGTGTATATAGATACATAGTAATGACAGGTGTATATAGGTACATAGTAATGACAGGTGTATTTAGGTACATAGTAATGACAGGTGTATATAGATACATAGTAATGACAGGTGTATATAGATACATAGTAATGACAGGTGTGTATAGGTACATAGTAATGACAGGTGTATATAGGTACATAGTAATGACAGGTGTATATAGGTACATAGTAATGACAGGTGTATAAAGATACATAGTAATGACAGGTGTATATAGGTACATAGTAATGACAGGTGTATATAGGTACATAGCAGTGACAGGTGTATATAGGTACATAGTAATGACAGGTGTATATAGATACATAGTAATGACAGGTGTATATAGGTACATAGTAATGACAGGTGTATATAGGTACATAGTAATGACAGGTGTATAGATACATAGTGATGACAGGTGTATATAGGTACATAGTAATGACAGGTGTATATAGGTACATAGTAATGACAGGTGTATATAGGTCCATAGTAATGACAGGTGTATAGATACATAGTGATGACAGGTGTATATAGGTACATAGTGATGACAGGTGTATATAGATACATAGTAATGACAGGTGTATAGATACATAGTAATGACAGGTGTATATAGGTACATAGTGAAGCACAGGTGTTTATAGATACATAGTAATGACAGGTGTATATAGATACATAGTAATGACAGGTGTATATAGGTACATAGTAATGACAGGTGTATAGATACATAGTGATGACAGGTGTATATAGGTACATAGTAATGACAGGTGTATAGGTACATAGTAATGACAGGTGTATATAGATACATAGTAATGAGAGGTGTATATAGGTACATAGTAATGACAGGTGTATATAGGTACATAGTAATGACAGGTGTATATAGATACATAGTAATGACAGGTGTATAGATACATAGTAATGACAGGTGTATATAGATACATAGTAATGACAGGTGTATATAGGTATGTAGTAATGACAGGTGTATATAGGTACATAGTAGTGACAGGTGTATATAGGTACATAGTAATGACAGGTGTGTAGGTACATAGTAATGACAGGTGTATATAGATACATAGTAATGACAGGTGTATATAGGTACATAGTAATGACAGGTGTATATAGATACATAGTAATGACAGGTGTATATAGGTACATAGTAATGACAGGTGTATATAGGTACATAGTGATGCACAGGTGTATATAGGTACATAGTAATGACAGGTGTATAGATACATAGTAATGACAGGTGTATATAGGTACATAGTAATGACAGGTGTATATAGATACATAGTAATGACAGGTGTATATAGATACATAGTAATGACAGGTGTATATAGGTACATAGTAATGACAGGTGTATATAGGTACATAGTGATGCACAGGTGTATATAGGTACATGGTAATGACAGGTGTGTAGGTACATAGTAATGACAGGTGTATATAGGTATGTAGTAATGACAGGTGTATATAGGTACATAGTGATGCACAGGTGTATATAGATACATAGTAATGACAGGTGTATATAGGTACATAGTGATGCACAGGTGTATATAGGTACATAGTAATGACAGGTGTGTAGGTACATAGTAATGACAGGTGTATATAGGTATGTAGTAATGACAGGTGTATATAGGTACATAGTAATGACAGGTGTATATAGATACATAGTAATGACAGGTGTATATAGGTACATAGTAATGACAGGTGTATAGATACATAGTAATGACAGGTGTATATAGATACATAGTAATGACAGGTGTATATAGATACATAGTAATGACAGGTGTATATAGATACATAGTAATGACAGGTGTATATAGGTACATAGTAGTGACAGGTGTATATAGGTACATAGTAATGACAGGTGTATAGATACATAGTAATGACAGGTGTATATAGATACATAGTAATGACAGGTGTATATAGGTACATAGTAATGACAGGTGTATATAGATACATAGTAATGACAGGTGTATATAGGTACATAGTAATGACAGGTGTATATAGATACATAGTAATGACAGGTGTATATAGATACATAGTGATGACAGGTGTATATAGGTACATAGTGATGCACAGGTGTTTATAGATACATAGTAATGACAGGTGTATATAGATACATAATAATGACAGGTGTATATAGGTACATAGTAATGACAGGTGTATAGATACATAGTGATGACAGGTGTATATAGGTACATAGTAATGACAGGTGTATAGATACATAGTGATGACAGGTGTATATAGGTACATAGTAATGACAGGTGTATATAGATACATAGTAATGACAGGTGTATATAGGTACATAGTAATGACAGGTGTATATAGGTACATAGTAATGACAGGTGTATATAGATACATAGTAATGACAGGTGTATAGGTACATAGTAATGACAGGTGTATATAGATACATAGTAATGACAGGTGTATAGGTACATAGTGATGACAGGTGTATATAGACACATAGTGATGACAGGTGTATATAGGTACATAGTAATGACAGGTGTATATAGGTACATAGTGATGACAGGTGTATATAGGTACATAGTGATGCACAGGTGTATATAGATACATAGTGATGACAGGTGTATATAGGTACATAGTAATGACAGGTGTATATAGATACATAGTAATGACAGGTGTATATAGATACATAGTGATGCACAGGTGTATATATATACATAGTAATGACAGGTGTATATAGGTACATAGTAATGACAGGTGTATGTAGGTACATAGTAATGACAGGTGTATATAGGTACATAGTAATGACAGGTGTATATAGGTACATAGTAATGACAGGTGTATATAGGTACATAGTAATGACAGGTGTATATAGATACATAGTGATGCACAGGTGTATATAGATACATAGTGATGACAGGTGTATATAGGTACATAGTAATGACAGGTGTATATAGATACATAGTAATGACAGGTGTATATAGATACATAGTGATGCACAGGTGTATATATATACATAGTAATGACAGTTGTATATAGATACATAGTAATGACAGGTGTATATAGGTACATAGTAATGACAGGTTTATATAGATACATAGTAATGACAGGTGTATATAGATACATAGTAATGACAGGTGTATATAGATACATAGTGATGCACAGGTGTATATAGGTACATAGTAATGACAGGTGTATATAGGTACATAGTAATGACAGGTGTATTTATGTACATAGTGATGACAGGTGTATATAGATACATAGTAATGACAGGTGTATATAGATACATAGTAATGACAGGTGTATATAGGTACATAGTGATGACAGGTGTATATAGGTACATAGTAATGACAGGTGTATATAGATACATAGTAATGACAGGTGTATATAGATACATAGTAATGACAGGTGTATATAGGCACATAGTAATGACAGGTGTGTAGGTACATAGTAATGACAGGTGTATATAGATACATAGTAATGACAAGTGTATATAGGCACATAGTAATGACAGGTGTGTAGGTACATAGCAATGACAGGTGTATATAGATACATAGTAATGACAGGTGTATATAGATACATAGTAATGACAGGTGTATATAGACACATAGTAATGACAGGTGTATATAGATACATAGTAATGACAGGTGTATAGGTACATAGTAATGACAGGTGTGTAGGTACATAGTAATGACAGGTGTATATAGATACATAGTAATTACAGGTGTGTAGGTACATAGTAATGACAGGTATATAGATACATAGTAATGACAGGTGTATATAGGTACATAGTGATGCACAGGTGTATATAGATACATAGTAATGACAGGTGTATATAGATACATAGTAATGACAGGTGTATAGGTACATAGTGATGACAGGTGTATATAGGTACATAGTGATGACACAGGTGTATATAGGTACATAGTAATGACAGGTGTATATAGATACATAGTAGTGACAGGTGTATATAGATACATAGTAATGACAGTTATATATAGATACATAGTAATGACAGGTGTATATAGGTACATAGTGATGACAGGTGTATATAGATACATAGTGATGACACAGGTGTATATAGATACATAGTGATGACAGGTGTATATAGGTACATAGTAATGACAGGTGTATATAGATACATAGTAGTGACAGGTGTATATAGATACATAATAATGACAGTTATATATAGATACATAGTAATGACAGGTGTATATAGGTACAAAGTGATGACAGGTGTATATAGGTACATAGTGATGACACAGGTGTATATAGATACATAGTGATGACAGGTGTATATAGGTACATAGTGATGACAGGTGTATATAGGTACATAGTGATGACAGGTGTATATAGGTACATAGTAATGACAGGTGTATATAGATACATAGTAGTGACAGGTGTATATAGATACATAGTAATGACAGTTATATATAGATACATAGTAATGACAGGTGTATATAGATACATAGTAATGACAGGTGTATATAGGTACATAGTAATGACAGGTGTATATAGATACATAGTAATGACAGGTGTGTAGGTACATAGTGATGACAGGTGTATATAGATACATAGTAATGACAGGTGTATATAGATACATAGTAATGACAGGTGTATATAGACACATAGTAATGACAGGTGTATAGGTACATAGTGATGACAGGTGTATATAGATACATAGTAATGACAGGTGTGTAGGTACATAGTAATGACAGGTGTATATAGGTACATAGTAATGACAGGTGTATATAGGTACATAGTAATGACAGGTGTATATAGATACATAGTGATGACAGGTGTGTAGGTACATAGTAATGACAGGTGTATATAGGTACATAGTAATGACAGGTGTATATAGATACATAGTAATGACAGGTGTATATAGATACATAGTAATGACAGGTGTATATAGACACATAGTAATGACAGGTGTATAGGTACATAGTGATGACAGGTGTATATAGGTACATAGTAATGACAGGTGTATATAGGTACATAGTAATGACAGGTGTATATAGATACATAGTAATGACAGGTGTATAGGTACATAGTAATGACAGGTGTATATAGATACATAGTAATGACAGGTGTATATAGATACATAGTAATGACAGGTGTATATAGATACATAGTAATGACAGGTGTATATAGGTACATAGTAATGACAGGTGTATATAGGTACATAGTAATGACAGGTGTATATAGATACATAGTAGTGACAGGTGTATATAGATACATAGTAATGACAGTTATATATAGATACATAGTAATGACAGGTGTATATAGATACATAGTAATGACAGGTGTATATAGATACATAGTAATGACAGGTGTATATAGGTACATAGTAATGACAGGTGTATATAGATACATAGTAATGACAGGTGTGTAGGTACATAGTGATGACAGGTGTATATAGATACATAGTAATGACAGGTGTATATAGATACATAGTAATGACAGGTGTATATAGACACATAGTAATGACAGGTGTATAGGTACATAGTGATGACAGGTGTATATAGATACATAGTAATGACAGGTGTGTAGGTACATAGTAATGACAGGTGTATATAGGTACATAGTAATGACAGGTGTATATAGGTACATAGTAATGACAGGTGTATATAGATACATAGTGATGACAGGTGTGTAGGTACATAGTAATGACAGGTGTATATAGGTACATAGTAATGACAGGTGTATATAGGTACATAGTAATGACAGGTGTATATATCTACATAGTAATAACAGGTGTATGTAGATACATAGTAATGACAGGTGTATATAGATACATAGTAATGACAGGTGTATATAGGTACATAGTAATGACAGGTGTATATAGGTACATAGTAATGACAGGTGTATATAGATACATAGTAATGACAGGTGTGTAGGTACATAGTAATGACAGGTGTATATAGGTACATAGTAATGACAGGTGTATATAGGTACATAGTAATGACAGGTGTATATAGATACATAATAATGACAGGTGTATATAGATACATAGTAATGACTGGTGTATATAGGTACATAGTAATAACAGGTGTATATAGGTACATAGTAATGACAGGTGTATATAGGTACATAGTGATGACAGGTGTATATAGATACATAGTAATGACAGGTGTATATAGACACATAGTAATGACAGGTGTATATAGGTACATAGTGATGCACAGGTGTATAGGTACATAGTGATGACAGGTGTATATAGGTACATAGTAATGACAGGTGTATATAGGTACATAGAGATGACAGGTGTATATAGATACATAGTAATGACAGGTGTATATAGATACATAGTAATGACAGGTGTGTAGGTACATAGTGATGACAGGTGTATATAGATACATAGTAATGACAGGTGTGTAGGTACATAGTAATGACAGGTGTATATAGGTACATAGTGTTGACAGGTGTATATAGGTACATAGTGATGCACAGGTGTATATAGGTACATAGTGATGCACAGGTGTATAGGTACATAGTGATGCACAGGTGTATATGGGTACATAGTGATGACAGGTGTATATAGGTACATAGTGATGCACAGGTGTATAGGTACATAGTGATGCACAGGTGTATATAGGTACATAGTGATGCACAGGTGTATATGGGTACATAGTGATGACAGGTGTATATAGGTACATAGTGATGCGCAGGTGTGTAGGTACATAGTAATGACAGGTGTATATAGGTACATAGTAATGACAGGTGTATATAGGTACATAGTAATGACAGGTGTATATAGATAAATAGTGATGCATAGGTGTATAGGTACATAGTGATGCACAGGTGTATAGGTACATAGTAATGACAGGTGTATATAGATACATAGTAATGACAGGTGTATATAGATACATAGTAATGACAGGTGTATATAGATACATAGTAATGACAGGTGTATATAGGTACATAGTAATGACAGGTGTATGGGTACATAGTGATGCGCAGGTGTGTAGGTACATAGTAATGACAGTTGTATATAGGTACATAGTAATGACAGGTGTATATAGATACATAGTGATGCACAGGTGTATAGGTACATAGTGATGCACAGGTGTATAGGTACATAGTAATGACAGGTGTATATAGATACATAGTAATGACAGGTGTATATAGATACATAGTAATGACAGGTGTATATAGATACATAGTAATGACAGGTGTATATAGGTACATAGTAATGACAGGTGTATAGGTACATAGTAATGACAGGTGTATATAGATACATAGTAATGACAGGTGTATATAGATACATAGTAATGACAGGTGTATATAGATACATAGTAATGACAGGTGTATATAGATACATAGTAATGACAGGTGTATATAGATACATAGTAATGACAGGTGTATATAGGTACATAGTAATGACAGGTGTATGGGTACATAGTGATGCGCAGGTGTGTAGGTACATAGTAATGACAGGTGTATATAGGTACATAGTAATGACAGGTGTATATAGGTACATAGTAATGACAGGTGTATATAGATACATAGTGATGCACAGGTGTATAGGTACATAGTGATGCACAGGTGTATAGGTACATAGTAATGACAGGTGTATATAGATACATAGTAATGACAGGTGTATATAGTTACATAGTAATGACAGGTGTATATAGATACATAGTAATGACAGGTGTATATAGATACATAGTAATGACAGGTGTATATAGATACATAGTAATGACAGGTGTATATAGGTACATAGTAATGACAGGTGTATGGGTACATAGTGATGCGCAGGTGTGTAGGTACATAGTAATGACAGGTGTATATAGGTACATAGTAATGACAGGTGTATATAGGTACATAGTAATGACAGGTGTATATAGATACATAGTGATGCACAGGTGTATAGGTACATAGTGATGCACAGGTGTATAGGTACATAGTAATGACAGGTGTATATAGATACATAGTAATGACAGGTGTATATAGATACATAGTAATGACAGGTGTATATAGATACATAGTAATGACAGGTGTATATAGGTACATAGTAATGACAGGTGTATATAGATACATAGTAATGACAGGTGTATATAGGTACATAGTAATGACAGGTGTATATAGGTACATAGTGATGCACAGGTGTATATAGGTACATAGTGATGCACAGGTGTTTGGTGCTGGCTCTCACCTAGGCCATATGGGTTGAAGCTGAAGGGCCCCGGGTACTGGGTGCACATGTCTGTGTGCTCAGCTGCCTTATAGTCCTCACAGAGCTGTGTAAAGCGTCGCTGCAGCTTCCTGTGCTGCTGTCTGCAGAACACACACCCCGAGCAGGGGGACAGGAGGAGCAGGAGCCCCAGGGGCCACATCTAGGACACAGAGGGGAGAGATGTAGGAGGAGCTATAACAGTATAATAGTGGCTGTGTTATTAGTATTATACCTGCAGCGCTGCACCCATCGTCAGTGTGATCCCATGGTACAGCCTCCCTCCTTCACCGCGGAGCTCTGCATTGTGACGTCACACACAGCACAGGGATGGGGGAGGAGCTCCGCATTGTGACATCACACACAGCAGAGGGATGGGGGAGGAGCTCCGCATTGTGATGTCACACACAGCAGAGAGAAGGGGGAGGAGCTCTGCATTGTGACATCACACACAGCACAGAGATGGGGGAGGAGCTCCGCATTGTGATGTCACACACAGCAGAGGGATGGGGGAGGAGCTCCGCATTGTGATGTCACACACAGCAGAGAGAAGGGGGAGGAGCTCTGCATTGTGACATCACACACAGCACAGAGATGGGGGAGGAGCTCCGCATTGTGATGTCACACACAGCAGAGGGATGGGGGAGGAGCTCCGCATTGTGACATCACACATCACAGGGATTGGGGAGGAGCTCCGCATTGTGACATCACACGCAGCACAGGGATGGGGGAGGAGCTCCGCATTGTGATGTCACATACAGCACAGGGATGGGGGAGGAGCTCCGCATTGTGACATCACACACAGCACAGAGATGGGGGAGGAGCTCCGCATTGTGATGTC